>VOMN01103549.1:0-33749 GCA_014899125.1 Orchestia grillus
TCACTCCCAATTTTTAGGGACTTGCACTCCATGAGACCCACTCACCGCTGTTCACTGAGTATCGCGACGCTCAGCGATCACCTGCGGAAATGCGTGACTGCTGCTCACGAATGGCCCCGTTACCCAGAGGCCCTCACAGGATGCGTACCTTGTCACAGTGCACACTCCCTTGTCGCAGGGCACACTCCCTTGTCGCTGGGCACACTCCCTTGTCGCAGGGCACACTCCCTTGTCGCAGAGCACACCCCCTTGTCGCAGTGCACACCCCCTTGTCGCAGGGCACACCCTTTTGTCACAGGGCACACCCTTTTGTCACAGGGTACACTCCCAAGCAGCCCTGAGCCAGCACGATCTTGTAACAGGTCGCTTGGGCTGCAGAAATTCGTTTACGCTAATTGCCATTTGGAGCTCATTTGGTGCTCATTTGATTTGTTCCTGCTAAAGGGGGCGTAATTTTGTTTATGCTGAGAGCTAGATAAATGATAAATGAAATTTTGGTGGGCCGTAATCACGAAAAATGACTGAGCCTTTCAAATTATTTCTTGAAACGGCTATAGAACCATTTGAAAAATCTGGAAGTTGTCGAGGGATTTAATAAGAACCTTTGTACTCTCTCGTAGCACAATGTATGGGCTTGCCGGCTTAACTGCACGTAGATTTGTTATTTTTGTACCTGCAACATGATTGAAATTTGTTGAAGTAAACCGATGAATTATTCCAGTCACTTCTCAGACAAAGCATTCCAGTTATCGCTTAATTTCAATGGCTGTGAGTTATCAAAAGCAAACGAAAATAGTTTCAGCTACAGCTCTCAATTTCAAACACACCCTCGACTCTCTCAGGGCTGAGTTATTCTTTTGCTCGCCAAGAATTCAAGCTAATTTCTTTTCATAGGTACCTAGCAGCTGGTAAATCTTTTAATCGTATTGGCAAAAACTAAGATTTCTTTGGACTCCAAAAATATTACAAGATTTTGTAATTTTCCGTTCAGAAGAGCCTTTGAACACGCGAAAATTAACGAAGACATAATTTCTGCTTTGGAAATTACTTGTGATGACACTGGAAACAAGGTGTACCGTTGTGTCCACACGACGCGCGCCTGTCCTAGCACGATAGATGTAGTGCAGGCTTGTAACAGGACACTTTCCCCATCGATCTCTGGTGACAGAAGACTCTCTCTCTCACTCTCTCTCTTTTTTCGTTGTTCTGGCAGTGGCCTCTAGCGAGAGGGCTCCGTGATGAGCGTTATTGTAACAAGAATTAGCTACAGAGTATCTTCTCAAATAGTTTCCAGCACGAAGTTTCGTTCCAAGTCTTCCCGAGATTAAAATTTTCATGGTTGAGAAATTAAAAAAATATTTCGTGTGTCGCTTTCTGTAATGCCGTTTTGAAGACATTTGTACATTTAATGAAAACCTGAAGTTTATGGAATTATCATTGTAAAATAATTATCAATTTATGTTGTCTTTACATATATAACACTGTTCTGTTACTTCAGACCTAACACACAAACTTGTTAAAGGTCTCCCCAAAGTAACACCTGGCTAATAACCTGTAGCTTGAATGCAATATAGGCAGAAAATACATGCGGGTTGTAGATATTTGGTTAGGTGTGCGTGTCGAGAGTTCATTCACCTACGTGCGCTAGAGACGCAGCCCATAAATCCATAAATCTTCTCAACAAATTTTCCTGCGATATCTTTATCGCACCGTTCTGGTGCGACTGGTTAAACAACTTCATTTGCTAGAAATTCAATTTTGTTCGTAGGTTTTTATGTAAATATTTGTTATTGAAGATCGAAGGACTATGTGTGTTACGCATTAAATCGTTGCCAACTCGTATCAGAAATCCTAAAATTTGGAGTACAATTGTATCCTGATTTGACATCACTGAGCTGAATTAGTCTGAACTCTACCGCCGAATTGAGTTAACTGTACGTTTGTTGTGCTTTAAATTGGGTGGGAAAAGGTTTGTATACTTGTATATGTGAGCGTACAAAGTTGTTGTAAGCCTCTGCGATTTCAAATAAATTTAGCTTTTCAGATCATGTAAAATAGACACGTATCAGCTGTATACGCAGTGCCTACTTCAGGAGTCGTGCAGTACTTGTGAATATGTATATTTCGTTTCTCAAGCTGCTTCGCAAATTTTATGCGCTCCTTGTTTTGATTTAATGAAGTTTCAAATTAATCTATGCATGAACTCGTGGCTTCTTTCTTTCTTAAGGGGTGGAACTCTTATGAAATTTTTATCCTTCTCTATTCGATTGCGTCTTGGTATAAACTAATCTTAATTAAGCGTATCAACTTTTCCAGTGCTCTGTAAGTATTCTGGCATGAATCAAGTTAGCAGTGACACTTTGCTTTTCATCACATGTAAATTCGCTTCAAATTGACGCAATACTTTTGACACGATACTTTAGACGCAATACTTTAGACGCAATACTTTAGACGCAATACTTTTGACGCAATACTATTGAAGGGAAGTACAACGTTTAAGGCAAACTGACCTTGACGAGTATACTAGAATTCCAAACCGATTACCCATTTCTACTCACTTATTCACAAATTGATCACTATTCCCGAGTAAACTATGCAGTACTAAACAGGGTCTTCATTTCTGCTCAAATTACCTACTTTTCGCCGAATCCTATTTCTCTACACATGTCCCGCACAAACTATAGCTTCATCCGAAATAGTTCGAGCAGAAGAACAGGTACCTAAAAAACTCCCTTTTCTCAACCCCGAATGGCTCCACTCCGCCACACATCTATTTTACACCTTCCATCAACCATTCTACGTGCAATTCTACTCCTGTACCCACGCACTTCCTGTTGACCACTTGCATCATCGACCCTACATACCCACTCAGCCCTCCACTGCCCACACCCGCTCCAATACATACCTGCTACACTCGCCTCTCCAGCAGCACCGCAGTTCCTAACACCGTGTCTGTGCACAGTACTTGCAGAAAGGGACTTCCAAGCTAGCGGAGCAGCAGCGTCGTCTCAAGAACCAACTCTGGAGCGCCGTGGTCAACATAATCCTCATCGAGGGCAAGGATCTGCTGCCGATGGATCCAGACGGTTTCTCGGACCCCTACGCAAAGTTCAGGTGAGGACAGGTTTTCTTTGTTCTTGAGCGTCTCGTTGTCCAAGAAGTATCGACTTAACCCTATGGGGACCAGTGCCCAGAATAATGGACATAAGAAATAAGGAATACAGTTAGCTTTAAATTCTTGTTTTTTTGTTCAAAACAAGGAGGAATATCCTCGCAAGTGCATAAAGTTTGAACGACTTTTTAAGGAATGTTTTTCTCATTGCAAATATAAATTGGTCCTTACAGGATTAGAATGAGATGCTCTTGTAGAGTTACTCAACATCGGCTTTGTGTGAAGTGACAGCGTGTTTTCGTGTGCGTCATAAAAATTACTTGATGTTCACACTTCGAGTATTGATTCTTTACGGTCTATGTAGCCCTTTCCAACTTATAGGTTATACATACATCGAACTCCTATTTCTGATCCTTTCGTCAAAATGATGCCACTTTAATTTGGATTCCGAAATCTAAGATCCGGAAACGGCTCTTCAGGTGTGGATATAAGCCAGCAACCGGACAGAGAAACACACTTTATGTATACTACAGTCATACGAGTAATGTCACTTCCACTATCTGTAGAGGAGGTGGGCCGGGCCAAAGATGGGCGGCATTGCAGTCTAGTAATTAGGCAGTGAAATCCATGCTAACTGTCTGGAAGCTCGAGTCTAGAGATCGTGTATTCAAAAATAAAAAATTATAATTTACGTTGATGCACGAAACAAAATTATGAATTTTCGTTACGGTGTCCCAGTAGGACTGTTTCCATGGTTACGAATGGGGTAATCACGATCCGATCATTGCAAACAGTGACTCATCACGTGCTCATGAAAGCTTGCAAGAAAAATGATCCAGCGGAGAGTCCAGAAAAGAGCCGGTAAGCCTTGGAATGAGTCAGGGAAGTAAAGTAAGTAATTGGTTTCCAAGTCATTAGCCTGCCCACTTCACAGAAGCCTTATGAAGGAGCAGTTCGAGATGATCGAGGCAGGTACACAGTCTCGTCCGCTCCAGTCTATCTCGCTTGATGCCTACGCAGCTTTGCAACTTAACTGGCACGGCATTAACGTGCGTTTTATCGCAGACCACACGTGGGGATGAAACTGGAAGGGAATTTTGTACTTACGCGGTTGAGTTGTACAATAAAATTCTTTTAATCTTTTCCGGGCTACGACGATATTTTCGGAATTGAATCGTCCACTCCTAGCCTAACAAAAATTGAATCTCTTACAGACAGAGAGCCCTCAAAAATGGTTACCATCGCAAGTTCGAGTTTTTCCATAGAAAAAAATTTTGTCGCTTCACATTCTGTAAATATTTTCCACATAGTTGAAAAGCAGTTTCTCTCTTCACTCGAGAATGGTGTTCATTGTATAAATTTGGTCTACATTCCCCGGTCACGTTTCGCAGTTAAAACATCGTAGGGCGGTATGACATCTCGAAGTCTGTAGATCAAAATAACCGAGAACAACTGCTGAAGTTGTGTATCACTAAACGACTCTCATTCATTCCAAATAGCTCGTGTGTTGACGCACTGCCAGAGATTTTATTGAGAAAAGACGCACAATTATTTTAGTCTTTTGGACATTAATTTCAGATTGTAGGGACATCGAAGTGCAACTGTGCATCTTGAAAAAACTCATTCGCGTACAGCATAACTTTATTCCTGTACAAGTAAATTAGTAAAATAAATCTGTAATCGTTTCTGTTATCAATTCCCTTTTTATTTTTTATTTGAATTAGTGCGTATTCAAAACTAAACACGAAGCTTACTTAAATCAAGATATGCTGACGTCATGATTATCATTCCTCACATTCTCGCATCGAATGCTTTTGATTTTCTTCCACTTTTCATCTAGCCTAGTGATTGCCAATACAGATAAAGGCAAATTTGCCTCACGCGTTTCGTAGACCGCGTCTAGTGCGATGTGTGGGAACACGTAGGCTCTACACAGGCTGTTCTGGACTTGTTCAGCCTTTCAACCTCCTCAGTGAACTTTACTCTAACTTTGTCGCACGTCAGCGCTTGCGCTACTATATATATTGCGGCTACTCTGAAACCCTTCAGCTAAGCTATCATGTAAAGTTGCCGTTGTGAAAGTTCTGGCTTCATTCATGCACTGAATTTGTATTAAATTTTATTTTCTAAAAACTAGTGCAGCATCTTTGCAAGTATTTTATCGTTGAATTCGTAGCATATTCACATTGAATTTCGTAGCATATTCCCGTTTAATCTCGTAGCATATTCCCGTTGAATCTCGTCACATATTCATGATAAATCTCATAGCATATTCATGTTGAATCTTGTAGCCTATTCATGTTGAATCTCGTAGCATATTCATGTTGAATCTCGCAGCATATTCATGTTGAATCTCGCAGTATATTCATGTTGAATCTCGTAGCATATTCACGTTGAATCTCGTCCCATGTTCACGTTGAATCTCGTTGCATATTCACGTTAAATCTTATTCCATATTTATGTTGAATCTCGTACCAAATGTTTCATCGTTGGATCTTGTTTCACATATTTAGCTGTACACTCTACTCGGCCAAAAAGAAAAGTGATCGTTGCTGGCCTGATAACGAGCGCAATCTGGCTGCGAAAATAGACACTACTTTTAATTGCCACGAAAGTTCCGCCACTGTGTTTTATGTTTGGACCCGTGGGCCTGACAGCCACGATAGCGGTGCTGAAATGAGGCGTCCATTCGACGCGTTGTTCTGTTGCTGTATTAAAACTTCTGCGTCAGGAAAACTGTATTGAGTGAGCAAATACAATTGCAAGTTGAAACGATTTCTACTTAATAAAACGTGTTCGTCGAAAGTATCAGTTCACGTCCAGCAGTTGGTTTTGCTATATCGTGAGAAAACTTCACATTAAAACCATTCTTTTACGTACGTCATAGGCATGCTGTCCTGACGCAGCGTGGGAGGAAAAGTTCTGTAAGAAATTTTGCCTTTTTTATTTCCGCGAGAGCTTCTAAGTTTGAGCCGACAAGGCGTGCTTTATCTTCGCTAAGCTGACCTGAGAAGTTAATGGCTCTGAAAGTTGCTCGGATGGTCACGCTCAATGAGAACTACCACGTAAGCGCCCTCTGCACAATTTTCGATGCTAAAGGGATCGGTGTACGAAGAAATATGCGACATTTAGTCTGCTCCAAACTCGTTACAAACGTCAATTCGTGACTCGACATGTATTGAGCAAGGTCCCTGGTGGGAAGCGAACTGAAGCAATCTAAATTCCTTCGAATCTTCACTAAGCCTATGCTCGTTGTATTCTCCCATTGACTGCTAAAGTATTTTCAAATTACCTCTAACTTTTGTATATGTTAAGTTAAACTTATCAAATTGCTCGTATATGTCAGCGTCTAGCTAGTAATTTTCGATGAACGAAAATCCTGCAATGACTCAATTTTTTTGATTTGAAATGCGAAATACTAATTTTTAAATTCGTTTATTTAAAGTAAGGTTACTGTGTTTTACAACGGGCCATCACGCGAGCAGCTTCGCCACGCACGGCGAACGGATATGAACCATCGATCGCAATTGCTGAATTTTTCTTGAATTCCATGGCAATTATATTTTCCATTCGTGTGTTCATATCAAGTTCACTGAAGTATCGTAAGATTATGCTTGGTTCATTTCCATGCTTAATTATGTTTTCTTTTCCTCTGCCACTTGAAGAATATTCCTATTTTGTCGGATGTTTTCTCGCCGTAATGCTGTGTTTGCAGTTGTATGATAACTCGAGGCAGTAATTTCCTTTGCTCTCCGTAAATTTCAATCGTTTATTATCACTACAGGAGGGCGTACGAGAACATAATTTCTACGTTCGAGGTTACGATCACCTTTTATTGACGCTGTGTTTTGCTTGCTAACTAATGTTTGCTAGTCCGTTTAATGCAAGAGATGAACGTTCTTTAAGAATTAGAAGAAGATGCTTGAGCAATTCGATTAATATGGACGAATAAATCGCCATTTGTTAGCAAACAAAACAGCTTCGAAAGAGGGTGACAGTAACGTCAAACGAATAAATTATGTAGTCGTATGCGCTCCTGTTATTGATAATTGAAACGATTGAAATTTACGATTATTGATGATTGAAATTTACGGAGAGCAAAAGTAAGAACTTAATCAAATTAACATACAACTCCAAATAGAGCATTACGGCGAGAAAACATCAGACGAAACAGCAATATTCTTCAAGTGATGAAGGAAAAAGAACATAACTCCCGGATAATTTCATATCTCGAATTCAAACTGTACGTTAGTTTAACTTTAACAATAATGATCATCGAAATTCAATACCAGAGCATCAAGGTTCAGTCATTTTAACACGTCCCTCAATGTAAATTTTGAAAACGTTTGGCTTAAGACCGGCCGAAACCGAGAGAACGAAAAAGCATCAACTTCATTCCTTTATTGTCGAATTACTTTCATCGAAATCGCCTATTTTCTTACAATGACCTCCAAAATAACCTTGAAGTTATTTTGCTTATTGTATCGGCAACGAATTGCAAGGCAATTTTATTTACTTCTTTGTGAACACAATTTTCGTCTCTTTGGAGAGGAATTTCAACTAGTAAGGATGATTCATTTTAACCGTTCGCTGAAAAAGGTTTTCTAGCAGCAAATTAATCATTCGACGACCTTTAGAACTAATTTGCAATACCCTCAAGCATACATGCACTGAATTATTCGTTTTGGCCCTGTGACCTTTATTTTCCAGCTCCAGTGTCTTTCAGTGATCCTAATGTGCTGTCAGTCACCTGACCGGCAAATTAATTCCTAAAATCTCTAGGTTTTGTGTTGTGGACGCTCCGTCAGCTATCCTGAGCTGAAAAGAGCATTAATATGAGAAAACAACGCATTTTTATACAACATATGCGAGTGTATACTATCAAAAACAAAGAAAATAGTTGTGTGACACATGACATGAATCTAGCTTTCAACTATTATGAAAGTTGAATTCATATTGTTTAATCTTTTCAGATCCTGCGGTATGGGAGCGTATTGCAAAAAAAAATTATCTAGCACCTTCATCATGCGAGCGTAAATTTGTAGTAACTTGAAAATAATTTGTGCACGACCACTATAAGGAAATCGATACCTGATATTATTTTTTAAATATGTAAGTATGCTTGTCAGACTTTGCCTATGTAGCGACAGAATCTAACCCTGTGACTAGGCCTCAAAGAGTTTGAATGCATTCTAAGATGACGGCGAGCGCGACGCACACGTTGGGATCCCTCCCCACTCCGACCACCGACTGTGACTCTCGACCTCCCATTCCATTTCCAGCAGAGACGTCTGTTACAGCCACGCTATCGAAAACATTTCCAGCAGAGACGTCTGTTACAGCCACGCTATCGAAAACATTTCAAGCAGAGACGTCTGTTACAGCCACGCTCTCGAAAACATTTCCAGCAGAGACGCCTGTTACAGCCACGCTCTCGAAAGCATTTCCAGCAGAAACGCCTGTTACAGCCACGCTCTCGAAAACATTTCCAGCAGAGACACCTGTTACAGCCACGGTCCCGAAAACATTTCCAGCAGAGACGCCTGTTACAACCACGCTCTCGAAAACATTTCCAGCAGAGACACCTGTTACAGCCACGCTCTCGAAAGCTCAAATAGGAGGAATCGAGTCACGCTCAGAGTGGCACTCGAACTATTAGATTTACTACTGACGAAATGTCTCTCTTCTCTTGTTGTAAAATATTGCTCATATGTTCAAATTTGTAATGGAACTCGTGAAACGCGCTTCATTGCGTGTTAGTAAACTATAATTCGCAATTTCTATCCTATTTCATACTATTAAAAACACAAAGCATAAGGCTGAAACGAGCCTAAAAGACAGAATCCACTAGACTAGGCTAAAAGACACGGATTCTACGTAATGCCTGCTGCACAGGTTACTGATTTTGACCAAGAGAACCGGGTATAAAAGAAATCTCTTCTGAAAATTTATTTAAGGAAAAGTTACATCATTACACTAAAGTTGATAATTATCTTGAGGTAGCAATTCTTCACAAATGGGAACTATGTACTAATCAAAAAATTTAAAACAACAATTAACTGGTCGATAAGGTGTTAGGAGCTCCAGGATCCGCCGTAGACCAAAACGATCTCTTCATCCCGGTTCATTTAAAAACTGCAGGAGGCTGGAGGTTCGGCTGCGTCGATACCAATGTCGGGGAAATTGAGATGCTTTCGTTCAGGTGAGAATCCTGTCGTCGAGATTTGCTGGTTACACCGCTCCCATTGTTCCCGTTCAGCAGGAGAGGACGTGGCAAAGATTTACAGCTTATCCCTGCTTCGGCCGATGGCTTTCTCCGACTCGAATATTGATAAATCTATGCAATGGCTGGAGCTCATTCAGAGCGTTCCGGGCTGGGGATCCGGTAGCCTCACTGTCGGCTAAGATAAGAGAACAAATGTAATAAGTGGCAGCCACAAAAACATATAACGCATTTTAAGCACAAAATAAACGAGGGAACAGAATACTAGAGCTGGCTCTCAGCAACTTAAAAATGGCAGCATGTTCTCCTTCGTTACGCGCCTGCCGCTGCTAACCCCGCTCGAACAGGATCTCGGCAGTAATGCCCCTGCAACTCGAACGGTGTGGCCTATATATACGTAGGCTATGTTGAGGTCAAAGTTTTATCCTATGTTGTGGTCAACGTTGTATCCTATGTTGTGGTCAACGTTGTATCCTATGTTGTGGTCAACGTTGTTTCCCATGTTGTGGTCAACATCTTTCATACCTGACACCCGCTACTTGGATTAGTGGAGGTTTTCGTTCAACCCTCTCGTTTTTTTAGCACTTCGGGTTTCTTACTGATATTCCTATGGAGTTCATTGATGGACGAAGTTCAAAAGTAACTCGACCACTAACATAAATGTTCAGGACCATAGCAACTGCATCTTCTCCTTTACTAGCAACGTTTGCTCGAGTGACGTATTACGTTAGAATTTATTGTGTTTTCAGACTCGGCACCGAGAAGTTCAAAAGCAAGACGGACTCGCGCACGCTAAACCCAAAGTGGCTGGAACAGTTCGACTTCCACCTGTACGACGACCAGAGCCACTTCCTCGAGGTGTCCGTGTGGGACAAAGACGCTCGCTCCAAGGATGATTTCATGGGCAAGTGAGTCTCCAGGCCCCCATCTCATCAGCAGGTTCTCGCACGAGTTTAATTTGCTCCCAAGCCTTCCAGTCTAAAAGAACAGTAACTAGAACTAATACACAAAACGCTTCAGTATGGCAAAAATTTAAAGTAATTCTCGTACTGATTTTAAGTTTTTCAACCTTTAAAAAACAATGATCTTTTTTCTTTTTCAACATATAAGCTTGAATCGATTGTCCTTTGCCACATGACACGCCAGCAGAATGTTTGAGCAAATATGAAGCGCTGCATCCAGTTTTCTCCAAGATGTGGCTAAAAGGCGAGACTCGGATGCTGGTGGGTGATGCTAATTTTATTGTTATTTTAGTTTATTTTTTGTATCGATTGTTATCAATTGGGCGTGGCCATCACTGCAGGGGTCATCATTAGATAGGTCATAAGTAATAGGGTTAGGTTAGTGAGGTTTGTCTATCTTGTAGATAGTGGTATTATCAGGAGAACACTGTTGGCTTACCTCAGCTGAGGCTTGACCTGCGGGACTTTTATCTATCGTACACTTTGCTTCTTTCCATTTTCATGGCTTCTTTGCTGATTATTTCTATCTTATTTTCCTCTTATCTCTTAACTTGCTGTTTCTTTGTGCAAGGAATCTTGTGTGGGAACACACCAGGACATAAATTTTACGTTTTCTAAAGTCCGTACTGAGTGGTCCCTTCTTTTCGCTCTCTTGAGATTACGTTCCATGGGACTAGGGAGCTTTCAACTAACTAATTAAATAAATGAAATAAAATGTACGCTGCCGGCAGGAATCTCAGATTTGTTGGCAAACGTGCGTGTCGTGAACGATCACGGCCACTCAATTCAGATTACACTTGCACGGCTCTCACTTATGCTCGTCTTGTGCAATTGTCACACGCGTATTTCATTTTCTTGTCGCGACCAATGTGTTCTCGTTTTAGAGGAGATTGATTAAATGGAGATTGTGCCATTTCGTTTACATATTGATTCGAGCTGTATTTGCACACGACCTAACTCCTGCCGAGTATCGATCGACACACTATCGAAGTAGTCATTTGTTGATAGGAAAAGTTTAGAGTGTTCATAGTATTGGTTTTTATAAGGATCTTTTAAGGGAGAACTAAATATACAAACTTCTCTATAGGTTGCCATCTACAGTTACAACTAGAGTTCTCGATTTTGCTGCACTCCATGATTTATTCATCAAGTGGATGCTGAAAGGCCACGCAATTGATCAACAAATAGTTTTGAAAAATATTTATGCTCAAGTTTCAAGCCAAATTGTAAATCAACCTAATAAAAATTCTATTGAAAGCTAAAAATGTTGAACAAATTTTCAGCATAATTGCAGTTCCTTGTTAAAGAAGAAAGGTTTCGTCAATAATCACGTCCAGAACAGTTTATATATGATCATTTTTGAGCAGAAACACTACCTGCACATCCAGTTTATTCAATTCTCCAGCTTTTCAAGCACTGAAACCATCGGAACGCAATCTTTCTAATTCATCGAAGAGTACTCGTACTTCGTGCAAATCCACAATGACACAACTTTCTTCACTCCTTGATCCAAGGTCAATCGATTCCCACTTGGCGCTTCTTCAAAAAAGCGAATCAATGGCGGACTCGGAGGTCGAGCGTAGGGTTACACCAATAAAGAGCTAGAACGTCAATCTTCCTATTGGTGGAATTTTAGTTGTGGCGGTTGTTGCTGTTGGTGGAGGTGTGTGGTTATAAACTAACGCAACGGCTTTCAACAACCGTCCTCAATCTTTACTGCAAATGGCAGGCTCAGACTATCAGTCTTGAAGGATCTCTGAGGGTCTAGCATTTTAGGGTCTGGATCTAGCGCTCACCTCTCAGTCCCAAGTCTTGCGAATCTTCAAAAAACATCACTTTTCGTGCTGAGGTTTGTTTTTTAAGGGGCCAGTTTGAATGCTTCTCTTTCACACCGTCATGCCTTGTCTTTTGGCGACGAGTCCATCCATCGACAGTAACAAATGTTCAATTCAAGGTTCAACTTCTGGCAAATGTCCAGGCGCTTACGCTCGCGCGGCGCTGGGAGCTCGGCTTAAGCCAGCGACGGGCCCTTCACACGATCAGTCAATGTCAGAAGACATTGTCAGAATACACCCAAGTATGGGCATCGTATGCTAACTCTGCAGTCTATTCTCAGTTCTGACTTTGCGGTCTATTCTCAGTTCTAACTTTGCGCTTTATTCTCTGTTCTAACTTTGCTCTTTATTCTCTGTTCTAACTTTGCTCTCTATTCTCTGCTCTAACTTTGCTCTCTATTAGATTTTAACTAGTAGGATTTACCGAGTTACTTCAGCCAGCTAGGTTTTACCTAACCGGACTCGCACGAGTTTCGTTCATTGATGCAGGTCAATTTTGGACTTGAGCGAGTTTGACCGCGAGAAAACGCACGACATCTGGACCGACCTGCTGGACGGAGCTGGCAGGGTGCACCTCTTGCTCACCATCTCCGGTATCACCACCGACAACTGCATATCGGACCTCCACGCCTTCAAGGACAACCCTCAAGAACAGAAGGAGATCCAAGACAGATACGTGAGTAGGCATGCTGGCATGAGGTTATTACAGAGTTGCGCTGCATACATCGACCTTACGCTCTATCCGAGAACATTCGGGCAGATTGAGGTTGAGACAGTACCGTGGGTTGAGAGAGATTGAGTTCGGATAGTCGTGTGCAGCGATATTTTCAAGGTGTTCTGCGTGATCGTACAACCTCATTTACAAGATATATACGCACTTGGATCAGATTGCATGATCTGAACTACTCGCACAATGATGATCTTACTTTCCATTCTAGTTTTTAATTTAGAATCGGTTTGAATTGTTTAGCTTCTCATTTGCTGAAAAACTTTTTCGGATTGTAACTTTTCACACTTTCATTAGACATTCTTACTTCATATATACGAAGCACCACGTAGATACTGTATATATGTAGCGTATTAATTTCAATTCGGTCATAAGGATCTGAGAAGTTTTCAACTTCATCGCTCTATATTTATGAGGGTAATGAAATGATCAGCAACTTTAAAACTTGAAGTAGTTAACTTTAATTTCTAACCACAAAGCAGAGATTTTCCCATACAAAAGAGGTTTTGCCGTTCATGTGGAACAAAGCAACATTAACTTTACCTATTTGAAATTTGTTTTTGCAGGTTAATGGTACCTTATATGAATGGTCAAATTATAATTGGAATTATTACGTTATTTGTATGGAATGTTCTTGATTTGGAATCATTACGTTATTTGCATGGAGTGTTCTTGATTTGGAATCATTACGTTATTTGCATGGAATGTTTTTGATTTTGAATCATTACGTTATTTTCATGAAATGTCTTTGATTTTGAATCATTACGTTATTTTCATGAAATGTTCTTGATTTTGAATTATAATTTGCATGGAAGTTCTTGATTTGGAATCATTATTTACATGGAATGTTCTTGATTTGGAATCATTACGTTAGTTACGTGGAATGTTTTTGATTTGAAATCATTACGTTACTGTCAGTTTACAGTTCCCCTAATGCGAGGCGGTTCAAATCCTACGCCAGCTTTATTTAATAAACATTAAACAAAAACCTAGCACCGTTCACACAGCCTTCCTTCCGCAGTCGTCTCAGTAGACCAAAGATAGGCAATGGGGTTCGGTTTGTTTATTGTATTTTTCAGGGGACTAGCGCCCCTCGGGGGCACTCTTAGGTTATCTAAGCTATAGATAGGCCTTTGAAACTTTTATCTTTCGCGCACACTTTGCTTCATTCAATTTTCACACCTTATCGCTATCTCTTCTCTGTCTATTCTTCCTATTCGTTCTTAACTTGTAGTATATATGTGTTGGGAATCTTGTGTGGGAACACACCTTGTGCTTAGATTCCCCGTTCTCTATAGTCCATTTTAATTGGTCCTTTCTCTTCACTCGCTTTCGATCACATTTCATGAGGATGGGGAGCTTTAAACTAACTAGTGATATAATGTAAGCCTTTCGCAGCTGTAATATTACTCTGGATATTAGGCTCTTTGTAACAATGTGAAAATCATATTCGGTCTATGCGTAAGCTAATAGTAATAAAATCATGCAATATAAATTGCTATTTGTTTCCTATTGTCGGAACAAATGTTATGACTCGGAGCAGTTCAAGTAATTCCAAGGAATTCTTGCGAAAAATGTTCTTAATATTCAGAAAAAATACGAGGATTCTATTCAATAAAACGTTATTCATTAGTCGTTATGTGCTCCTAGTGGATGCTATGTTCCATTGAATTTATATGTTCGAAGCAGGCCGGGTTTTGGGATCGCACTTTTTCATCAATTCGCATTCTATTTTGGAATTACTCTATAAAGAACGTGAGGGAATTCTGTGGTTAACGGAAATAGCATGCAATGCGCGTCCAAAAACAAGGAGACTGAAGGGCTACTAGCTCTCTTAATTCTTTAATTAGCATTCGGGGCGCCGTCGTACATCAGACTAACATTAAAACTCTCGGCAGCGTCTCCTATCTTACGGAGTGACTGCACACCAAATCCAATCGGGAAATTGCACGCCTAAATCCCTAAATTTGCAACCCAATTGCTGGAGGATCTCCCTTTGTCAGAGCTGGCAAATTGCTAGCGAGGTGTTTCAGTAAACTATCCATCTGAGTACAGCAGAAATGTGCGAGAGAACGGGATAAATGAACGATCAAACCAATAAATTGGTGAGTACTGTGTACGAGGTATTTTATGTGGAGTTAGTCAACCTGACAAGTCTCTTGCTGCATATGTGGGTTCAGTTAGGATTAAACTCGTCCAGCTTTTGCCCTTTATCTAGTGAATAGACAGCCATTCTTAACCCTGGAATTGCAACGCAAAATCTAGGGTTACGTAATAGAGAGACTCTAGATCTAATTCCACAGGAAAATATAAAGAAGTAAACTACGGGGTATGAGATACTCGAGGTTACCAGCCCAGGGTTAAAGTATTCGTACTGTATACAGGGTGAGAAGGTTATTCGGTAGCATTGTTAGTATGTTAAATACACAATAATATTTTATCAAGAAATGTAAATACTTAAATCAAATTTGTACAAATATCCTTGACGATACTTCGTTATCGAATTACTCTATCAAACAACCTTTGGCTTCAATAACTGCTTCTGTGAGGGTACAAAACCGTTGGTAAGCTAAAATTAAATGGTCTTTATTCATTTCGAATATCACTCGGACAATGGCGGCCTTCAGTGAAGTTATGGTATTCTAGCGATGTCGATAAGTTTCCATTTCAATAACGCTGCGCTTATTAGTCCATAGGATTTAAATCTGGCTAGTGAAGGGGTCACAAATTAGTTGTCACATGATGTAACAAATTTCCGATAACCAATCTTGGGTTATTATAGTTTTGTGAAAAGGTGTTGAATTTTACTGCAAAACGTATGGATTTCCAGTAGATGCTTTATCTATCCAGAGCTTGACAACCGTTTTTAGAACAATATATCCACCGGCATTCACCTTTAGACTCGGTGGAAAAATTTAAAGTCGCATAACATGACCTTCACTTCTGACAACTCCTAAAACCATTACAATAGCTGAGAATTTGATGTGCATCACCCTAGATTTATTTCGTTAGTTAATAGAGTACCTTAATTTGAATGGGTTATTTGAAATAAAATACATGTTAAAAAATTATCCCCTCAGGGGAAATAGGATAGGCAATAGGGTTAGGTTAGTTAGGTTTGTCTATCCTACGCCATGGGAACTGGCGACCTCAGGGGGACACTGTTAGATTACCGCAGCTTTAGCTGGGCCTTCAGGACTTCTATCTTTCATGCCCACTTAACTTCTTCCAATTTTCACGCCTTCGCTATCTTTTCTTCCTCTTCCTCCTTAACTTGCTGTTTCTGTGCACAGGAAATCTTGTGTGGGAACACACCTGTGTAATAATTCCACGTTTTCTACAGTCCAAACTGGATGGTCCCTTGTTCTCTTCTCTTTCTTTGTATCACATTTCATGTTGATAAGGAGCTTTCAACTAACGAATATGATATCATGAATGATTCGAGGGCGTAATGAATGAATCACCCTATACATATATTCCCACTCCTCTCACAGGCTGCTGCGACGGCCTCACTAAGAACTTATTTTCTTAACGCGTAACATACTCGAATGCCAAACTATTTTAAATCCTCGAGTTTGCAAGGACCTGTACAAGTATTTTACGTCATTTTTGTGCGCTACAGTTGGGGTTGTGTTTTAAATACTGGTTTTTACATGTAGCACGGTACGCTATATTGATAAATGAAGCCTTTATTTTGAGATGGACTTGATCGCACAAGGTATACTGATATATGCTGTACATATGTTTTGAATTCGTTCCATCTCATTCGACAACGACTTTGTTACGAAAAAAGATATCTGCTCAAATTACTCCCAACCCAATAACGTTTGGACTTCACATTTGGAGATAAGGTCAGAATCGTCAGTTACTAGACTGCCTCCATGTATAAACATGTCCTGCAAGAAAATAGCTTGACTCGTCACACATAATTACTTATTACCTAAATGTATCGCACGATGATTGCGGTTTCTACTCCTGTCTATACTCCAAAGATGTCTTTAATCCTATGAGAAAACAAAGAGATCCTTAGTGCTTTTCTTTTATGGTATTGAACTTAATGAAGTACAAGGACAATCTCATAGAAAAAGAAAAAGTTCTATATTTTGATTTGATTTTGTAGTCGTTTAACGGGCTGCAGTTGTGTATTGTGTTCCCTATTACGTGGTCTATTTAATGCTAATTTGTCCGGTTTACCCAGCTTGTCTACAGGTTTCTCTCGCTCAGCTATACGTTTTTCTCCCGCACTACTCATGGAAAATATTATCTACCTTGCATGCTTCGTAAATTTTACTTTAATACACAGTACGTACGCAATACTCAGCACTTGAAGAACCAAAACGCCTCAATGATTTTGTAATGGAGCTGTTGCCAAGCGGATCGAGCTCATTAAAGCTATCATGTTACGAAATCAGCGAAATCTCTCTAAGTAAATAAACCCTTCCTAAAACTAAATTAAACTGAGCAAGTTACCATTGAAATAAAATACATTTCTCTTTAGTTGCGTCCTGTTTGTTCAGATTAGGAGTAGTATAAAAGGTTGAACGTTTGAAGATTTTAATGACATACAGCAGTGACAGTTTGTAGAGTGAGTTTGTTTTAATTTAGGCCTTAGTTAATATACGAATTATTTTCACTCTCCAAAGTTCGTGTGATACCACATTTCGTACCTTCGTAAGAAAAACTCCATTTTTAGCCTGGTCAGACCTCCGCTCTCGAGTTGCCATGCATATTTTTAGTTGCAACTTGTCACGATGCTCGACCAGGGAGCCGTAAAAGAATTCCTTATCCCTGGAACTTATTTCTAGAATCGCAGGTTGGTTTTTTCGTCGTAAAAATTTATCCGATGACCATTTCCCCATTGAGTCAAATGATCGTGTCTTACCGTATTTCATTTTTCGATTCTGTTTGCACTATAAAACACGACGAAAATATAATTGAGTTATATTACGTCAACTGTGTATGAGGATCCTATTTGTCGGTGTGTTCGAATTAATTCAAGTCCGCAACCGCCCATAATTGAGATTTTTCTTCACAGTGGGTCCAGATCCTTACGAAGCATGAGCGATTGTCTGAATGTGGTGATTGTCATTCAGATTGCCATGTCAGCTGAATTAACTTTAAGCGAAGTTTTTATCAGTGCCCTTTGGAGGTTGGCCAGCCTTTGTGGTGTAGTCATGATAACGGATTATTGGTACACTAGAAGTCGACATATAAATAATGCATCGTCAGTCGTCAGAACAAATTACGGTATCCTATAACTAGTCGATTCATAAAAACATTCCTAATTTAAACTAATGTACTGGAGACAATTATCGTACATCATAATTGGACGTTTTCTCTGTTCGTTGTGCGCATCGATGAACTCATTGCTGATTTTCGTGTTTCAAAACCAACATAACTAAAAAAACAGTTGCATATTTCCGTGGTACAAAAACAGCAAATTTTGACAACGACATTACTTGGCTTGCAGAAACTCTCGCGGTCGCTGCAGAACCTGAAAGACGTCGGCCACTTGACGATCAAGATCTTCCGGGCTCAGGGGCTCGCCTCGGCAGACATCGGCGGCAAGAGCGACCCTTTCTGCGTGGTGGAGCTGAACAACGACCGCGTCCAGACCCACACCGAGTACAAGACCCTCACGCCCACCTGGAACAAGGTCTTCGTCATGTGAGTGCGCTGGGACGTTATACTGTTGCAAACGTATAGCTCTCTCTTTTTGAAATGGATGACCGAGTTGTACTGTAACTTGATTATGAATTTCGGAAATATAACGTAAATTAGTACGTCAATTGATAGTGTTTTTTTTAGTTGGAACGAATAAACACGCTTCGCATTTTCAGGTGAATCATTATTTGATGCAATTGTTTCGGTTTAGACAAACCAGTGTGAATTCATTTATGAAATGAATAAATTGAGCTGACAATCTATAACGAATATAAATTTGCGTAAATATCGTTCACCGCTATGTGAAATACACTCGTAAGCATTTCTTTAGCAGAGTGATAATGAGGTTACCAGATTTATCTTCATGGCTTCTTTTCAGTTAGATCGTTGTTGAAAGTAAGGAATCTCAAGGTGTTGGGTAAATTAGTGGGGAAGGTAAATACGAATTCGGAATGAAAATTATGAAACAGATTGGTCGGCATCAGTCAAAATTGATGGGAAATTACGTATTAGAAAATTACAAACAAAAAGGTACGCACTGCGGTGGAGGTTTGCTTCCGAGGTCGTTAATTGGACCAACGTTATTGCCCCTTCACCACTCCGTGAAATAGTTTGTTACAGTCTTTCGGGCCACTGATCGTAAATTTAGATAATTATGTCATCATTTGCAAGTGCTTGTGTACGACTCGGCTCATTTTAAACGTCATCGAAGGAAACTTTCGTTTATGTGGATGCAAATATTGGTTTAAAGTATGTAATTTCAAGGGAAAGATCTTAGCATTCTTGAAAAATTATTTTCAATCACTTTTGTAGGGAATAGGTGTCCTATCATATTCTTTGGAAATAGTAATTAGGCATGAAGGGCTTCCTGGTCCCTGCCATAGCACCCCAAGTTTGACGAGTAGAAGGCAGTTAAATAATTCCTTCCTATTCTCAAGTCTTACAAAAATATTTCTCTACCTATAAAACCTGAAATCTAGATACACATTTTCTTTTCATTCATTTGCAATATCCTTCATTATTTTAGAGATGTGACATTGTATTGATTCCATTGTTGGGTACACACATCTATGTAATAGTAAATTAACCGTCCTACTTTGCTTTTAAACAATTGTGGCCTGTACAAGCCAGCCAACTTCACGAATTATTTGGAAAAAGGATAAAACCGTCACATGACTTCCCTCAACACAAACAAATTTTTATGACTTAGCCATAACATAAATGAATTATGAAACGAATAATAGGATGCATTGTGAAAAACTTTTACGGTCTTGTAGATTGTGGAAATTATATATTTGTACGTGAAATTCATATGCCCTTTACTTCACAATAACTCTTACGACTTGATTCATCACGTGTTTGGGATTAGGGGGTATCGTACACCGTTGGCTTACTGATAGCGCGTTCTGCGTTAGAGTGTATAACATTTGTTTGGAATTCACCATCTTTAAGGGGAGTATTTTATTATACGGTCTGATAAATTGTATTGTTTACGTTGTACCGTTACTGATGAAACTGGTGCAGAGTTATTTGATGTGAAAATTTCTTTATCTGCAAGTTCGAACACAGGTTCAAAGAACGAATGGCTTCCAACTGAATTGCGACTCCGAAAAAGCTGTAGGTAAAAAATATTTCATTTTGTAAAAATTATATTTTAAATTTGGTATTGATTCAGGGAAAATACAGGTATGACATCACACAAACGAAAAAACTTGGGCACAACTGAAGAATAGCGGGCAATTTATGAACAGGTCTACATAGATTCGAACAGAAAAAGGTCGACAGTATATTCGTCACTTTTTGTTTATTCCCCAACTTATGTTTATTCTTTACCTTAAATAATGTTGAAAACCGTTCAGTAACGTCTCCAACCGCTTACTTACACTCATGCTACAGTATGTGCGTATGGTATACGTGTTTGTGTTGGGTTGTGTGCTAGGAACGTCCGGGACATCCACAGCGTGCTGGAGGTGACTGTGTTCGATGAGGACAGGGACCACAAGGTCGAGTTTCTGGGCAAGGTGATGGTACCGCTGCTGCGCATCGTCAACGGAGAAAAAAAATGGTGAGACCAAGCTTGAAATGGATTTGCATTTAGAATTAAGCTCTTAGGTTTTGTTATATCGTCATAGCAACGTCAGGGGAGTAATTTACATCCATCAGTAAAGTTCATTTACCCTATCCTACCTGTAAGAGAAACCTATTTTCATAGTATAAATTCATATAATTGAACCAAGCGTCTGTCACACAAGTAAAAAATTCCTGAACGATCAGATGGCCACGTTTGAAGTAAAATCCCGTGATATCCGAAGTATCTATTTTGAAACATGCAATTATTTTCTCGCACTGACTGTAGACTGACTCACAACTTAAAATAAGTGAAGAATATTTCAGCTCTTGATGTACACAGTGAGACAGAGAAACGATACATTGGAAATGCGTAGTTGCTGCCTACAGAATTTACTGGACTTAATTTTCAAACGCTAATATTTTGAATTACTGTCTCTCGAAAGGCAAGTTGTAGTGGTTCAATTGCAGTCGATTAATTTTTGTTGGTGGGTTTGTTCTTTTTTTATCGAGTTCTTCAAAAGTTCCCGTTTTTCTGTCTCACCCTATACATTAATAGCTTCGATGTACTCACTGAGATCAACGTGGAAACCTTTTTTAGAAATTGTATTAAAAATTGATCAAGATTAAATTATTTTAGAGTTAGTTATGAATGTCAGATCCGGATCTACTACTTTGAAAAATCTTAGGCCATTGTACGAACAATATCTACGGGCTACTCGCACATCATGGCAGGTGCGCCTCGTAAGTCGATATATTTTACTGATAATTTTTGCTTACGTTTTCTGCAACGAGCTCTGTGCCCACCCATCTTGAGTTCCCCTTCACATCACTCACACACATTATCTTTTCACTTCATTTTCCTTATCACTGTTACTTTTTTAACGGTCGTTGTCTTAGTTTTAATTTTTCCATGTTAATTTTCATTGATATCCTGCGTATTTTTAGGACACTTTACGGAGGACGACATTCTGTGCCCCCTTCAGGTACGCACTCAAGGACAAGAAGATGAGAGCGCGAGCGAAGGGCCACTACCCCGAGATCCTCATGGAGCTCTCAGTGCACTGGAATTTGGTGAGCGAGCTCTTCACATTTTTTCAAGCAAACAAAAATAACATTTTCGAGGGCTGAGCTTGTGGCCAGTATTTTGCTGCGCGCTCTCAAGCTGCCGTGGGTTTTGAACAAAGACGAAAATTACTCTCTGAAAACTAACGTCAAAAGAGACACGGAAACATGAATAAACATTTCAAGAACCTGTCTTTCTATGAGGCTATTGGGTGGGATTTTCTATGGAAGATATTTGCTTTTCTACTAATTTAGGTGAGTGAATGGTCCTCGGAAACTTGCTTGTTTTTCCCATCATTCATATGACACTACTAGACCGAACATTCCAGCGAAGTACCATTGTATCTTTATTAATTCCAACACGGCTTATTGTTTGGTTTTCAATGACAAATTATAACTACTAACACGTGAAGGATGTGAAGTTTAAGCTTCCTGTTTCCAAGGGAAGCCATCCGTGGCTAGGTAAAAATCAGTTGTCTAAGCCAGAGTCGAACCCAAATTTCCCAGCTGTGCGGCTACACGTTAACCAGAGCGCCATGGCACACACTGTATCGCAGCAACTTGTCTTGCGATAAGATTTTAGGACGGCACAATCGAGATTTGTATATGCTTGTGTCTGGAATCAGTTTTATTTGTATTCGAGTACACATTACTTGAGCACATAGTCGGAAACCGTGGAAAAAAAGACCAGACTCATTTCTCGGAAGGCAATCAATGATGGAGTTCAATTTATTTTATGAGCGATACAGACTTGGTTTTTAAAGTGTTGACGGATAAATGCATTTGTTTTAGAAAATTAGTTTGGTTCTAACGTACTGTGATTTTCAGATTCAGGTTCAGTGCCACACTGAAGTAGGTGATATATACATTATGAATATAAAATCAGCTACGTATTTTCGCTTAATTCGTTTTGACAATTTCAGCTATACTTTCTGAAGTCGGATTTTGATAAGTCTTTTGATACCTGCAGAGATGAGTTAGAATAAATTTGAATTTTTATGTTAAGTGTAAATCTTAGACATGAAATAATTATTGAAAACTATGAACATACCTTATGTGCCTGGCCTAAGGGAAGTCTTGTATAAATTTACACTGCACTATTTGAATTCGTTCTGGCATTTGTACACAATATTGCTGCCAAATCCTGCGTCGTGAAGGCTCTGATCTTCTTTTCCTTAAATTGGCGGCTCTTACGCAGCAGTCTAAATGAATAAAAAAATTCATTAATGCGTCATCACGGCTAGTACAGGAGTTGGAGAACAGCGATGCTTTCACTCTCGTAATTGAGCTATCAAGGACAGCAGCTGACGACAACCGAGAAAATTTAGTCTCCGAAGCTAAATGAGGCGCACAAAATTGAAACCACTTCCTGATATTGGCTCCATCTCGTTGAGAGTTAGCAAGAGAAAAATCAAGCCGGACAGCTGTAGAATTTTTTTAAGCTTAGAATTTCGTATAGGGTGAGAGACATTTAAAAAAATATTTTATCTCTCAAAAGACTGAAAAAACAGTTGGTATAAAAATTACTGTAAATGCTTAATTTATTGATTTTCTCGGTCACTAACAAAATCAATAAAGGTTCTTCGACTTTGCCAATTTTCTCTTTTATATCGCTGGCATCTGTCGCTGGTGAAATATGTGTTTTTTACATCCTGCTGAGCTCAACTTGACCGCATAAAACTCGAACAGAGAGTTGAGTTATGTCATTATGCTCTTAATTCTTAAAAAAATCAAATTTTTTGGCAAGCTTAGAATTTTCATACATCAAGAGAGTAAAATAATTTCAAATAATTTCATCGGAAATTCACTTGGAACGAATGACTTAGAAGACATAGAATAAAATACATTTTCATCGAAAAACAATGAAAAGCTTTGCAATTACGGCAAGCTAGGCCAAGGCTTGGAAACGCGTTTAAAGAAAATTATTTGATGCTAGATTGATTATTAGTTTTGGGCTGAGGGAACCGAGATGATGCGTAAATCAGTATTGTGCAGAGGTACATCCAGCCGCTGCTCCTAGCGATCTCACCTTTGTATTTGGCCAATATTTAACATCTAAAACAATTTTACGTGCATTCGGGAATAGGATGAATTTAGCTAATCCAATCACCGAACTGAAATAATTGGAAGTGTCAGTGTCGAAAATCGTTCCGTGGTCGACTTTAATAGAATATTTGACATGTTTGGTATCAAAGCACGAACTCAAAATAAACTTGGGTGCTGCTGGAAATTAGGACTTTTAATAATCCACCCGCCCTTTTTTTCATGCCAAATGAGTGTAATGGTTATCAACTCGTATTCTTCTACTCTGTAAGTTGTAAGAACATCACAAATGCGACGCGTAGTTGGTTGTTTTGTAATTGGTCCCCTCGTAAGGTCTTATATCTCCGCTANTGTAGTTGAGGCACACTGGTACACATTTGACTGCGTTCTTGTCATCACGAAATGGAGGCCCGTCTGATGTCGAGAATATAAATAATGCTAATTAACTACACAATAGCTCAGTCTGCAGTTCAGTTAATACAGTTGTATAAAATGCTGCTTATTAAAAGGCCTTACAGTACAAACAAGGTATTGTTCACCGGCGGTTTTCGTTGTGCTCGAAGTAATAATTTGGCCCAACTAGTGATGCAGTTGTACGAACTGGTTCTGGCCAATGTATTTTAACTGTTGAATAATTGGAAACTCCATTTTGACTTAGTCGGAGTCATATATTTTGTGTGAATATCATGTGAACTTTGTCTTCGAGGGTCAAAGTCATGACATATTCTTGTCCACAGGTTACAGAGTTGAATTAATTTAAATATAGGAATTCTTGTTCAATCAAGACGATTATACTTTCCAGGTGCAAATGGGCTTTACTTCAAAATGCCTGTCGAAAATTTAATATTACGCTTCCATTTAACACATCAAAACATTTCGTGATGCCTCAAAAACTATCATTACCACTACTACTCAAATGTGACCCTAATTGTAATGATGTGCAGCTCCGTGCAGCAGTGCGGACGTTCACCCCTCGAGAGTACAAGTACATGCAAAAGGACATGAAGTTCAACAGACAAATTTTCATCCGCAACGTCAACAGACTCAAAGGCACCATCGCTCAGATGGTCGAGGGGGGAGTGCTAATCAAGTGAGTCTATATCATTTTCCTCATTATCTTGGCCTTTGTTGACTTGTTTCACGTGTAGTTCCGTTATCTTGCATGTGTGTACCTTCGCTGCCTACATGATTCTCGTCCATAGCGTGTTAATCTAGCTGATCCCTAGATGTTTCTCATTATCTCGGTCTTTGTTTAAGTGACTAATACATACAGATGAGCTATGTTTTATCGTATCTGCCCGCATAATTCTTCATTGTACAGTTCCATTGAATCGATTCTTAGATATTGTATGTACAATACAGAGTGGTATGGTTCCCTCAGTACTCAAGAATAACGGTAGCGAATATCTTTTACAAAATTAATACGATTCTAAATTTTAACGATTTTCAGATTCCAACTTAGTGCCACACTAAAGTATATGGTACTCCATGATGCATTATTTATCCTCTGTTATTTGAATCCGCAATCTAGTTTCTAATTTTGTTTCGGTTTATTAACATCGAATAAATATTTTACTCTCTATTGAATACTTTTTTAATGTTTTAAAGGCTATTCCAGAGTTTTGGCAGCTTGAAGTACGATTTTGCTTAAATTTCATCTGAGGTGGCTCTGACGGCGGGAACCAACATGGTCACCAGGATGTTGATGCGAGAACAAAACTTGCCAGACTTTGAACCATCAGAAATACACTTCACACTTTTACAAAATTGTAGCAAAACATGAGAGGAAATCGAAATATTTATTTTCCTTTCGTTCTATTCTGAAAATTTTATTCTTTTGATGCTGTTCTCTGACGAGAGATCGAAATATTCTATGCAATTAGCTGCTGTAAAATTTACTTCCTTCGCACGATACTTACGAGTGAACTATTCTTTTACTAAAACCTTTCCCGAACCAAGATTTTATTTACCAGTAAGAATTGTACAATATAATATTATAGGCAAAAAAATCGATATACAGATGAATCTTTCATCAACAGACGAATTGGATGGAGATATATCCGTTGACATGAATGTTCTGCGCACGACTCTTCCACACTATCGTGCCGGATATTCTAGCCAATGGAATATTAATTCTAACCAGGAGACTTTGTCCGTTGCATCCAATATCCTTTGATATGCGGCACACGTGATGACACTTCAACAACTGTACTTGCATTCTCAATCATAAAAATTTACGTGACGAGTGTTTAATGTTCATGTTCGCGTTCCTCGAGCGAAAACCTGTCATAATTTTTCTGTCCCCCATCAGCAAGATCTTCACGTGGCAGAACCCCATCCAGAGCGGCATGGCGTTCGTTGGTTTCTTGCTCGGAGTGTACTTCTTCGAGATGTACATGATCCCTCTGGCCTTGCTAGGCATCTTCTTCAAGAACTACATTGTGAGTATTGACAGTACATGTGATTTTTTTACGCCAGAAAGCGTGTTACGTTGCGCGTCTCTAACCATCGTATTTTTTCAAGCTGGCTTCATAATAACAATGAATTATCCTAACTGATGGTGAAAATTATCGATGTAAATCAATGGTGAGTCGCTTCTTTCGATGGCGTTTAGGAAAGCGAACCCCTCGCTTGAAGGTTGAAGGCCTGTCACTAGCTGAACAAACTAAACTGCACCATAAAACAGCAAGGCATCAGGTTTCCTCCAGTATCTTCCAGCGTAAAATTGTGTCGTACATTTTGTCGATTAAATTTCAAAGTTACCGATACTCGATATTATTGCGACTTTGGCAGCTTGCCCAACTTTGGTCCTTATCTAAATTTTCGTATTTTGTGTTCGTTGGAACTTCTGAGTAGTCAATGTCTTGGCTTCTCTAGCCATTCTCAAATATGGCTGCACAGTGCAATGTTTCTGAGACCAAACTCTCGCCACCGACACCGATTTTACTCGTGCACGCGCTAAAATGTGGGTCTTGTGGGCTCTTGGAGTTGTGAACGCGTTCTTAGACTAGTTTTTCTACTATTCATGCCGCTTCTAGCATTAAGTAGTCAGAAACTAAGCCTTCATAGCAGTTACTTGATTTTTTAAAAATATGAGTTCTTCATCGTTAATTGTTTTCAAAACAGATTATTTTTTAGATGTTTCCATAATTAATTATTCTGTCAAAAATAATTTGGTACCTCATGAATCACGAACAGGATATGTCGTAAATAAACGGAATGATTTTTTAATTCAACCCGATTTCAAGCTTTTTAGTTACATAAAGAAAATAAACATTGAGAAACACGATTTTTATTATCTAGCTACCATAATCTCTATGAATGTTTAATTGTTGGCGTTGCATGGCTTCATGAATTATCTATTAACAGGAGACATGTACAGGAAATGGAAACGGCAAAAAGATATAGTTTCCTCTACAAATGTACAGCAAACCAAGAGTTGAATTTGAATCAATTTTTCCAAATACATATCTGAAAATTGGAATACAAGGAACAAAACCCTGGTATTTGAGTACCATTCTCAATTACGTCCACATGAAGAGACCAGGCGACTGGCTTCCGAACTTTCGTGCGATTCATAGCCGTGCGAAGTTAACTTCAATTTCGCTTGGGTTTGAACTCGTCTTGCGGAATCGAATCCTTGTATTCGAATTGGCCGTGATTGCGGATCACGTACGGATTCCGGAAATGTTGCCTCTGTCAAGCCGTTCGCCTTCGCCGAGGCTAAGTGAAGGAATGAAACAAGTGGATAAGATCGAGTGGGAGTGAAAGCAAAAAAGTATTCACGTTACGAGAGCGCAGTATTGCATTTGCTGGGTGCTTTTGATGCAACTAGGTAATGATAATTGTTTTTTTTTCACAGGTAATTTCGCTCGTCGGCAGCCTAATGCACAAGGACGACGAACTGGAGACCAGCAGCGACATCGATGACGACGACGAGGATGAGAAAGACAAGGTGACGATAAGTGCTTTGTACCTGTACGAGCGTGTTGCTCTGTGTAGCTTGGGGCTGTACTACAACATAATTTGACGGCGTACTGTGATGTATGTACTTGATGAGCGATGAGGAGGAGAGGGTGAGTTGGGGACATTCCCAGAAGTTGTGTTTATAGAAACCAGTTACAGTGAATAACCAGGACTAGGAATGATAATCCATTATTCTTATGTAGTAATACGGTATGAAAGATGAACTCTATTATATTTTAGTCTGACTGCGATGAAATGGTAATTAGGAAAAAAAACAATTTAAAAACATCTTAAAACAGTGCAACAAGGTTTTTTTCGCCGTTGAAGATTAATATCGAACGTGTATTACTTCATAAGGCCACAAAAAAGCGTGCTCCTCTATCATAGAGTGTAATTACGTACGCAAAGCAGGCCCTAAACTGTATGGGAGCGAGTTGGGCTCTTTGTGCCCCAGATATCGCCTCATCCGCTGCTACAGCAGAATGATAACTGAGAAGTTGGAATTTTACCAAATAACACGTTATTTAAATAACATTTGAAAAACATGGAGGCTTCCTTGTCGCATTCTTGTGCACATTGTTGCAACGTTTGTGCAAAAGGAGATGAAATAATTCGCCGTAGTTTCTTGTGTTAGTGTAATTGAAAGCGAAAATGTTCGCTGAAAATTAATTAACTCCAACATAAATTAAAGTTTTAACACAATATTTAACTATTCAACGTACTTATGGAGGATTTAAGAAATTATTCCAGCATGTGTATTCATTTTTCGTAAAATAAAGCAACTTTTAATTGATTTGAGGCACACAAGCTAGAAAACCCTTTCCATATTGTTACTTTTTCGTACCTCATCTCTAGCAATAAAATACCCACAGTTTTTACCACTGAAGATAACTTAATTTTCGAATTTTTTTACTAAATATGCCGATCATTTCCATTTCGTTAGGTTTGAATCGTGTGTCAATTACCCCATCCTTTTTATGTTTTTTATAAGAAGCCTCTTATGTGCGTATGCAGTTTTTCTCACCAATGTACCTATTTACTTACGAGGGGCGTTGAATCTGAATATTGACGAGGCAAAATGCTCAGCCTGTTCATGATAAGTCCTGAGACCTTGCAAGATGCATACATCATGTCTTACGTCTTTCAAGTTTTCTTATGCACTGTAGCCCAAAATTGCATCACAGCATCTCTATCATCGCGCTGTGACTGTTTCCACCCTTCCAATATCTAGGGGAAAAGTGTGTAGAGTTAGTTTATCAGCTAATATTTAAGTCTATTTTTTTCTATGGTAAAGGGATTATTGAGCAACATCTTACAATTCTGAAGTACATCCAAAACACCGCACTGGAAATGCAGATTAGGCTCTAATGTTATAAGGGTAGCTTTTTTCAAGGGTGTTATAGTTTTCTATTTTTAAATCTCAGTCCATAAAGTATGCTCGTAGATTCAAACGGGCCTCGTATAAAATTATATACTTTGGTTTTAATAGCATCACTTCTAGGTTTGTGATTTGTTTTCAGTAATGATCATAATGTTAATGCATGGCTCACGTTCTTTTCATGCGCCGACGCTAATTTTCGGCTTTTCCACCGATCCCTGCCCGGCGTTCCCCACCCCCGCCCCGTGTGTCCCAATAGATTACTAAAGAAGTAAGGGCGCCTCGCCGTTCTGCCAAAAATGCTTTGTTTAATGGTCGCTTAGCCCAATTTTTCTTGGATTTTATTTCTCTTCAGCTTCAATTTTCTTGTGTGAATTGCATTTTTCTTGCACCTTTTTTGAGGTTTTAGCTCACTGATTTTGTTTATTTGCCTTTGCAATGGATAATTCATACACCTCTTTTCCCGTCATCGTGCCTTTCTGTAATTTACTTTTCTTAACTCTGTACAAATTTTTTTTCAGTTTTGAGGTCTTAATTGGACCGACAAATTTGAAGCTCAGCGTTTTTGGTTTCGATGCTTGCATTAACCTCAGCCTTGCTTAATTTTTTGCTACTTTTCAGTTTTACATATATTTAATTACGCCAACAATATTCCACGACTTTGAAGCATTAATTATCTCGTGTTCTTGCACTCTACTTATCAAAATAGTGTCCACGAGTTACGAGTGGTTGTAAATATCATTTCATAGAACCAAGATTCATTCAAACCCTGAAAATATATTTCTGGACTGAAAAGAAACAAAAAGTAGAGACTGTGTATGTTTTTTAGAGCAATGTGAAGAATCTCCTTGTGTCAGGGAAAAGATTCGACCTCGTCCTCTCAGTCATGCGAACAAACTTCGAGAATTTTGCGTGTTTACCTCCGCGGTAACTTGGCCGTAACTTGCAAGTGCTGCGAGTTTTGAGAGCCCACTCACTAAAAAGGAGCGTGGGCGCAGAAATTACAGTCTCTTAATAGCTTCTGTAAAATTACTTTAAGAGGAGACTCACTTTCGCCTCGAACTCGATTACATCATTTACAAACAATGCTGCTCGGTATAACGCGTTCAAATACGAACGTAATGAAGCAAGACGTAAGGTGTACTCGAGAGTTAGCCCGCTAAGTATTGCATGAAAAAACAAAATTACAAAGAATCGAGGATATCAAATCTTCGAGTAAAGACAATTCTTATTAACGCGAGTGCCCGGATTATGAGGCAGTGTCCATGTTATCTGTAACGAAGAAACTTTGAATAGCGGTACGAACTCCAACAAAACGAGTGCCTGGTATGGATGGACTGGACGCCGTGACGTCGGCTGACTGCAACAAAGACAGTCAGGTTGTCTGGAATACACTTCGAATTAGTACTCAAAGACTATTAATTTGTGAGATAAATTGGCAAATATTGAATCCATCGACAATTATCTCACAAATAATACTTCACTGACCATTTGTACTTGAAAATGTCTTGACAATTTTTTTTCGTAGAATGAATATTCATCGTACATCATGAGAAACAGGGATATAATAAGCTTTTAAAATGAAAGCACGTCTGCTTGCTTCTCAGTTCGAAAGTTACGGCATACGTTTTAGATGTTGAGCTCCTCTTTTTTCAATTTGGTTTCACGTTTATCGAGTAAGTCTAGCAATTTTGTCTTTTTTTAATGTGCAATCATTTTGAAAATCCAATTTAACATTCAATTCTATCGTCTAATTTCACCGCTCTCATATCATATTGAAGTTTCAAAACTGGTTTTCCAGCTCATAAAATTATCAAGGCAAAATAATTCAGGTATACCTCGTATGAGTAGTGAATTATCCTCTCATAAACAACCATTCACAAACTGGTGACTCACCTACCGGTCTGGTGATAAACATTAATTCATTTCCGAGCTAGCTTGCAAAAATATGGAACCTTCTTCGACTTTATATTTGTCTTGCACTTTTGAGAACAAACTACCACTGAGCAGCTTCGCACGTGTTCCAACTTTTGAAATACGAGCTTCTTCTTCACTTCTGCTGTAACCCCAGATCTGCAGACTCTGCAGTCAATTTTGTTGACGATCTCTGTGATACAGTCGCCCTTTGTTGTCACTCGCAGGGATGAGCGATAACATCGAAACTCAGGTTTCGAGGTATAGCTTCCCTGAAGCTGACTAGCTATTTCCTCAGTGGACTCGGTAAATAGGCTATTTTAAGAATTACTGCTTGTCCGTTGGAAACAGCCACTCTGACCAATGAGTATGGCAGAAAAACTGTACGCTCTGGATGTCCATATACTGATGATTGGATGATCATCATCTTATTTCAAAAATAAGTCACTATGAAGTCGTAAGTCCTCCTGGCACAATGACCACTGTCAGAAAAGTATTAAGTTTCTTAACGCAGTTATTCTGAACTCACTACAAGGGGACCAGTCGCAACTATAAGTTTGAAGCTGTTCGTTAATCTCAATTAACTCTTCTGCTTCTCTTCTGCAGTGCAAAGAATTCAGATTGCATTGATCTCAAACGACCTCTTGCACGAGTTGTACTTTTTCTGCCTTATTTCTTGCTTGTCTAATGAGTTGAGATTTTTGCACGTCTCGTTGAGAAAGTTACTTACCTCCTTTTAATCCTTAAGAGTACCACGTATCTTTATGTATACTTTGAAGACTAGGCCATTCTCACAGGTATCCTTTATCTACAGTGGAATAAACTGAGCTTTGAGTACAATATTGCATAGATCCATTCGTTTTCGCCTAATCCCTGAGCATGGCGCTCTACGTGGTTGTCCTACTGCTTATTTCGGACTGAAAACTCTTCGAGAAGTTTTGAAGAAATTAGCGTTTCGAACTTCGCACGAGGGAAACTTTATTAGCATTCCTGGACTCCGCGCTTGTCTTTCTGGTGAGGCTTTCGAGTGCTGGATGCTTCCGGGGCTTCCCGCAGGTACTCTAAGCTGCTCACACTCAAGTGATCGGTTAACGCTTGCTTTTTTTCATTTTGAAAATTCTTCCGCAACTCTTTATCAATTATTTCTACAATTCTCTTCTTGTACATATATATTAGTGTGTGTGTATGTGTGTGTACGCACCTCCTCTGATTTTCTTGTTTGGTTCCTTTTTCTGAATTGCATATTCATCCACTATTAGCGTCAAGGAGAAAAATTTATTTAGCGTAGAAATAATTCATCATAAACATTGAAGTATAGAAACGTTTATGATCTAGGAATTTTTAATCAGTCTGGCTCTTGAGCTTTACACATCATCGCTGTTATGTTGATTGTAATTTTTTATGAGCAGATTGGAATAAAACAAACCATGAATATTTTCATGACTATGCGGAGCGAAGATTTCAAATCAATGAAGCACCGACCCAAAAATTAGAAAATTATGACTTTCATAGTTACGTCAAATTGTGAAAAGTCAATGGTTAGTGTTAACAGAATGCTTAGTTTCCCATTTAAAAGGAAGGAAACAAATCGAAAAGTGGGAGTTGTCATCCAGAAGAAGCGACTTGGTTATCTGTCGAACATAGTTTATTAGGTTCTACTGATGGATTACCCTGTTGTACTAAAGAGGCGCAAGTTCTACGAATTTACATTATAACGTTCGCGAATTATCATCAATGGCGTTTTCGGTGCCAGTGATCGAACTCACTTTCGCACGCCAATAAAAATATTAATATAATCATTCGCTGAACCCCCGCAGGGATAGATCCCACTCTATCGAGTCGATTGCTCTAGCCAACGCACTGGCGTCTTTAGTCACTCGACCACCGGAAAGTTGAAACTGGTCCCGGTGATGCTTCCTGCCATGTCTAAAATTTACCATTTTCAAAGCGTAAAAATTGCATTTCTCAAAATCTCTAATTTGCCTCGCAAAATTTTTACATTTTTTTCTCGAAACCTCTTTTTTTTTCTCGAAATGGCGATTTTTTTCTCGAAATGTCTAATTTTTTCTCTCAATCTCTTTTTTTCAATCTTTTTTTTTAATTTTTTTTCTCAATCTCTTCTCAAAATTTCTTTTTTCTCAGATCTCTTTTCTCTCCATTATCTCTTTTCTCCAAATCTCTCTTTTCTCCAAATTTCTCTTTTCTCGAAATCTCTCTTTTCTCCAAATCTCTCTTTTCTCCAAATCTCTTTTTTCTCCAAATTCTTTTTTCTCAAATTTTTTTCTCCAAAATCTTTTTTCTCAAATTTTTTTCTCCAAAATCTCTTTTTTCTCCAAAATTTCTTTTTTTTCCAAAATCTCTTTTTCTCCAAAATCTCTTTTTCTCCAAAATTTTTTTTTTCAAAATCTCTTTTTTTCCAAAATCTCTTTTTTCTCCAAATCTCTTTTTTCTTCAAAATCTTTTTTCTCCAAACTCTCTATTTTCTCCAAAATCTCTATTTTCTCCAAACTCTCTATTTTCTCCAAACTCTCTATTTTCTCCAAACTCTCTATTTTCTCCNCCAAAATCTTTTTTTCTCCAAAATCTTTTTTTCTCCAAAATCTTTTTTTCTTCAAAATCTTTTTTTCTCCAAAATCTTTTTTTCTCCAAAATCTTTTTTTCTCCAAATCTTTTTTCTCCAAAATCTTTTTTTCTGCAAAATCTTTTTTTCTGCAAAATCTTTTTTCTCTAAATTTTTTTTTATCTAATCATGTTTCTCTAAAATCTTTTTTTTCCAAAATCTTTTTTTCCCAA
>VOMN01103558.1:0-23675 GCA_014899125.1 Orchestia grillus
TTGGTGTTGCCGAGTGTGGGGCTGTTGGGAGTTGTTTCGTGGTTTTGTTTGCGATGTTGAGTCTAGAGTTGTTGGTGGTCCTCATCAAGTGTTGTTGGTGGTCTTGAATGAAGTGTTGTTGGTGGTCCTAAATCAAGTGTTGCTGGTGGGCCTAAATGAAGTGTTGTTGGTGGTGCTGAGTCTGGTGTTGTTGGTGGTGTTGAGTTTGGTGTTGGGAGCTGCTCCACACGTCTCTACGACACCACCTTCGTTTTTGCCGTCAGGTCGTGCAAACATGCGCGTGTCTTTCGCTATCGCACTCAATGTTCAATTAAATGTCGTAAAAGGAAATTAAGAAACTCGTAGCTGATATAAAGCACTCGTGTAATAAGATCAAAGAGAATGCACTTTGTTATCAGTGAGGCCATTTAAATCGACGACGCAGGCAGCGTCAAAGTCTGCTGTGTAAAATTGTGATCCTCATGGAAGCTCGAGTCTGTGCTTGTTCTCGCTTCCTTGGGGCAAGCAATGCATGATTTTAGTCGACATAATTACAATATAGCAGTTCACGGAGTTTTCAATCTATATATGTACTTTCTTATACAATCCTCCGTGTTTGATGTGGAGTTCCTGACTTCCACCGTAATTAGATAAAGTATACGCAGAAAATGTTTAATTAGAAAATTTATAGTTTCTTGGCAACACACAGCGGCAGATTCTAGTACTATTATTAAGCCCCGCTAATTCAGCACTCAGCGATAAAAAAGCCACCAAGATGGTGGCGCTCAGATGTCAAACAACTCTCACGTCAACCACAAAATAACCATTTCGTGAGCGACGCAACAACGACCATGCCGAAAGTTTTCGTAAGCATGAAAAGGCACCTGTCAACATGTGTTAACATGGAATGTCACCTATGAGAGTGTCCATAGGAATGAAGTCACGCGTGAAATTCCTAGTAGAAATGGAAAATCACGCAGAAAATTCCTTGTAAAAATGGAAAGTCACCCATGAAATTCCCTGTAAAAATGTAAAATTGTGCGTAAAATTTACTGTAGGCATGAAAATTCCTCCGTGAAAGCCCTAGCATACAAAACAAGTCCTCACTTAAGATTATCTTTACTTACTAGTGTGTGAAAATAAGCGAGGGGCGCTTTACATCACAGTGTACACAAGGAATAATTGACGGATGATAACATCTTCTAATTTTCACGAGAAAACAGTAAAATAAAATGACTCTGCAGTTCACTAGATTGTTATCTTTTAACATCTCACAGACGAAACTTTAAATAATATTCACACTATATATATATGTTACTGAAAGAGTTTTATCAGTAGTAAGGAGAGTGGCGCTTTAGTAACTCAGATTATTTCGCACCGAAAGAGAAGGGATCATTTAGTATGAACTTTGGAGAGTAGGGAGTCTATGCACAAGGTGTGTTTCCACACAGATCCCTTACGCCCAAAAACAGGACGTTAAGATGAAAGAGTAAGAAAAGATAAAGAATTATCTGCGAAGAAGGCATGAAAATGAAAAGAAGCAAAGTGGGTACCAAAGATAGAAATCCCGAAGGCCTAACTATAGCTAAGACTACCTAATAGTATCCTCCTGGGTACGTCAGTCCCCATAACACGTGATAGATAAACCTAACCTAACCTAACCCTATTGCTTATATCCTATTCTATGCCCCCTAACGGGGATGTTGTAAAAATGTGTCTCTTCTCACATATGATTGTAAACAAATAAATTTGGAAACAGTAGAACAACATTCTAACTGGAAAAGATTGGAGTAAATAAGATATTAACGAAATGGCACAGTTTAATGACATAATACAACTATCCAGCACTGTAACTATATTTTGACAGATGAATATCAGAGCCCAATAGTATAGTAATACTTAAATCAACTTCAATGGTGAATTAAAAATGTAAAATGAGGACAAATTGGGTTAATAAAACTATTTTACAACAGAAAAATTGAAGAAGTATCAATAAAAGTTTTTGAAATGTACAGAATATGACAAATTGTGTTACAAACTACATCTCAACTGGGAAATATTTTGAATGAATATTTCATTCAATTTTCAGAGCACCCGAAATGTGTAGAAGCAGACCTTGGCTGCCATCCGCAGCCCGCCTTCATGGATCGAGTTACAAAACTTCTCATTTTCGCTCACTTGCAGTGAAGGGAATTATCTTCCCCTGTGTAAAACACGTAAGGGGGAAAAATAACTTCACTATGACAGGGGTTTTGGTCTTCAATGTTCTCTCTGCGTACGAACGCTAATGGAAGTATGCTTCGTTTTTGGGGACACGACGTTTGTCAATGATAAAGTCAGAAGCTGAGACATTTTGTCAACTGCGTTGGAAATGCGTAATTGTAGAAGAACAAAAGCTTCTAGGAAGACTGGAAGAAATTCAGCTTTAAAAATGAACAGCCATGATACAATGATGTGTATCATGGAATTTTTAGCGAAATACAGTACCGTTATCGAGGGAAATACTGGCTTTCTACAGAAACTGAAATTCAAAGGCAGGTGCCAGTGAATACAAAAAACTTTAGCGCGGTATGCAGCGTGGCACAAACGTGTATCAAAGACAGCTTGAAAGAATATTTTGGTGATTTATATCTTAGTTAACGTTAATTTTTAAGTCAAGTCAGTTTTTGAAAACGATTTTGATTGGTTTTAAGTTTCACCCTCTATTTTTTTTTTTNAGTTAAATGTCAGGTGCATTTACCGTAGAGTTTCCTACAAATCCAGCAGTGAAATTTACATTCAAAGCTACACCCATAAATTTCATAAATTATTGTGGGTGTGTCATGAATTGAAGATTAACAGTACATCTTTCATATGGCTCTGTTTCATCTTTCCTCAAGTATTGGCTTTTTAAGTTACTTGCTTTCAACCAGAGTTTTGTGGGTCACCTTGTGAAATCTTATTTCTCACCTTTTATTTCTCATTTCTAGGAAGCGAGCTTTCATGAAGAGAAATAAATACTATTTACATCTTATTTCCAAAGAGACCCTTTGAGTTTGATTATCATAACCTAACGGCACTGTGCCTCAGCGATTAGAAAACTCTGTTTAGAAATCTGCCCGATTACCCTAATGACATTATACTTCCGTTCAAAACCTCTGTTTAAATATCTGCCTGATTCTATATCCTAAAAAGGTTGTGCCTCTGTTAAAAAACCTCTGTTTAAATATCTGTCTGATTCTATATCTAAAAAGATTGTGCCTTTGCTTAAAAACCTCTGTTTAAATATCTGCCTCATTCTGTATTCTAAAAAGGTTGTGCCTCTGTTAAAAAACCCCTGTTTAAATATCTGCCTCATTCTGTATTCTAAAAAGGTTGTGCCTCTGTTCTAAAACCTCTATTTAAATATCTGCTCCATTCTATATTCTCACAATATTGTGCTGCTGCCCAAAAATCCCTCTTTAAATATCTGCCCGATGTTGAGAATTCTAAACTTTCCCGTGTCGGTCCGAAACTCAATCGTCAGACTGGTGTGTTGAGCCGCTGTGGCACCTGAGAGCCCGAGGTCAGAAATGAGAACATTCCCGGGCCTTTTAAGAATAGAGAAAAATTTGCAGAACAAGAAACGTTCCTGAGACCAGCCATTGGAAGCAGAGCAGCATGAATAGACTTAGGAGTTAGACAAGCAGAAAATCAATTAAATGAAAGAATGGCAATTTGCATACGTAAAGGTGCTACCTAAAGACCAATTCACAAAGACCCAATGAATTAATGAATAACTTAGGATTGCATGACAAATCTCACGCCTGTGAAAAGCCTTGCAGGCTCTTAGTTGGCAATTACTCTTTTTTCTTTCCGTCATTCGGAAAAATTTCGTCAGTTCGATCAACTTAGTAAAATAAGATTTGTGTAGCCCACTTGAACCTAATTGTAGTGTTTTGCTTAAATTACAGTACACGTAACGCTCGGATGATATGCCTGAAAACTAACAGTCCTTTAGCTTTTTTATGCAAACGGCAGTACTCTGTGCTGGTTGAGTGACGTTTGACAGATGTTATTTTTGTCGGATCTTCAAAATGAGTGTTGAAAACTAGAAAGATATGGAAATTGTAGAGGGTACAGAAACATCAAAGGTTATAGATAGCTCAGAGGTTTCAGAAAATTTAAGGGTTGTAGAAAAATCTGAGGTTACGCGGGTCAGACTCATGGGTTGTAGAAAGTAAAGAAAACCTTAAAGATTATAAGCAGAAAATTCAGAGAATATAGAAAACTAAGGTCTATTGAAAACTCAGGTTTACAAAACCTCGGAGTTTATGGAAAATTTAGATGACGTAGAGGTCCTAGAATGTTCAGAAATTATAAATCCATGAGCAATTATAGAATACTTAAGAAAAATTTAACACCCTGGATTTGACTTAATTAATCCTTTGATTTAAACAAAATTAAAATTTTTCATTTATAGATGAAACCCAGTGGTTGGATAAAATCTTGAAGCCGATCCTGTTCAGTTTCACCGCTCATACAAAACTTTGGAAGGCGGCATATGCTACAGTACAGATAACAAAAATTAAATTAAAAGACTAGAAGTTGAAAACGAGAGGATTTTTAATGCCCGAATTATGTGTTCTATTGATTTTCTCTCGATTCTGGCTGATTTCTGGTCTTAAAAATGTAGTTTTGAATTGATCAAAATAAACTGATTGATATGAAGTTAAAACTCGATGCAATGGTGGTCGCTGACATATGTATTGTTTGATTATTTGGAATTATTTCCTGATAGGAAATTGCAGCACTTTTGCACCAACAAAGTTTGAAGGTCTCCGTATCAAAATCTCATTGAGCATGAGCGAGAGTTTCAATAAATTTTTTTAATGCTTAAACTTAAAGTATTTTCATTTTTGTCGTTGCTTCTTGTCTATCCTGAAATCTTGAATTCGCAGTCACAAAACCTTCGATTAACTTTTGAATTTTAACATCCCCATCCACAGAAATAAGAATTTTTAAGTAAGCCTATAAAATCCCACTGAAACGAACCCTTAAGGAATCTCAAGTTATCCAGATTTGACGGACATTTAGAGTCGGGAAGCTTTATGTCCACTGAACGGACTCGCTCCTTTACGTATTCAAGAAACAGAGTGTTCTTAGAAACATCGAGCGAGCTCTTAAAGTCATCAAATGTTGCCTACGAGAGGTGGGTGCAGGAGAGCAACTCTGAGAGAAGGCATTCGAATCGTCGATACGAAAGAATTTAACCACCTCGGGCACGGGGCGTTATGCCCTGGAAATCACAAGAGGAAAGTCTGTTGCTATTAAGTGCTCCATAATCTCATTCAACTGCCCCTGTAATCAAAACTCGGTGCGTAATCAAGTTTTACGAGGAGCCTGGGCATTCTTGCTGGCTCCTATGCATACTAAAATGAGTGGAATTAACCGAGCGAATCTTGCACCGCCAGAAGTCTTCTTAAGTCGACCATGTAAAACCAGGATGAAGGCAGTGTCTTCGATGTACTCTTTACGTCATCCACTGGCTTAACTTGAATCATCGTAAAAAAATAATGGAGTAATCTCATTGGGAGTCACGAGCAAGTTCAACAGTAATTTTTTTAAGGCACTTCAACTTGGAAAGATGCGATGCGCATCTTAAGTCTCTCTTCAACTCAGAGTGCGTTTTTCGATTCGTTTTCAATGGAAGAAGTTTCGACGCCAAACTAAGCAGGCAACCGAAACTTCGGAGAAGATGAAGAGTTTTCAGCAGTTGCCAAAGATCGACCTAATGGGCGTGCATTCGAGACAAGCTCTTTCAAAGACCAGGGCTTCAAAGATTGACGCAGTCTGGTGAACAAAGGAAGGGTCCTATAAAACAGTCGACCTCGTTAGAAAAGTCGTGTGGAAATATAAATAGGATGCAGGTATAATAGATCCATGTAGCTGACAGAGCAACAGCTGCAAAACGTTGGTTCAAATTGGCAAATACTGCAGTAGACAATAAGCAAAAAGTCATTTGACTGCATAAATTTGGAGGAGTTTCGACGAAGATTGAGTGTACGATAAGAAAGGAAATATAAAAGTAGTTGTTTTGTTACGTGCGAGTAATGGACGAGTTTTAATTTTGTCACATTTGTTCTCAGGCGACAGAACAATACGTTCGAGTGCAAGTCATGTTTGTGACTTTTTAATTCAGCTTTTTCATTAGCGATGCTAAATATTATTCCTGTAAAAGTACACTAAGCATGTGAAATAACGATGACAATGCGTTGCATGGATTGTACGCTAATGAATAGCTATCAATGCTAAATAATAAAGATCGTACGGCTTGCGAGTCGCCTTTATAATAGATGAGAAGGAAGGTCGGAAGTGAATGGCAGTTCGACTGATAGTGACCACATTGAATAAAACAATGAATAAAGGCTGCATGCGATCGGCCTTGTGGTAGTGCTTGCATTGGACAACAATGAACACAAAAATCAAGTAACAGTGTTATCAATAGAGTTTATTTTGCATAGAAAGGACAACGAGCGGTACATTGCAGCTTTCTTATGGTCTAATAATTATGTGAGACAAATGGAGCTAGCCGAAAATAGTCGTTCCACATATAGTGTTTATAATAGAAAAGATAAGAAGCATGAAATGCCAATATCTTGTCTTTTGTCCTTTTCATTGTATTGGCGTCAGAAAACAGAGACTACGAGGCGGTAAAAATTCAAAGCTCGGTGGATTTTCTTTATTGTTGATATGAACGCGATATCAATAAAAATCAGTGCCAGAGATTGTCGGCATCGTTGTCGACAAGGGGACTAAGCAGGGAGACTACACAGGAGACAAAGAGAGTATGAGTAATTTCCCATGCCATAAGAATAATATTATAACTTCAACATTGTTTTGAACGCTGTACGAGCCTAGAACGGGAGACTGAACGGACCTGGGAAAAATATTGGAGAAGAATTTGAAAATTGTTTTTTTTTAACGCTGCACACCGTGAATGGTTTCTTATTATTTAATACATAAAACAATGGTCTGCAGCAATACCTGCCTCGCTGCAGTGCTCGCAGGAGGTGAGGCTTCAGGCATCTCCTGACGGCGGCGCGTGAAGCAGTCCTGGTCTAACTTTTGGCGGAGCGTCCATAAGGTCTCCCAAGGGTTTTTATAGATTGATTTATGAATTTAATGACAAGGCTGATAAAAAATTAGACTAGGATGGATGTTGAGTCTTTTACTACTACTTCCCCTACTACTACTGATGGTATTACTAATACAATTAAAATGTATTCTACAGCTCTTTATTTTATTACTACTATTTTTATTGCTTCTGAAACTTTCACTTCAAAAGCTACCGCTACTTCTATTAATAATAACTATAATTAATAACGATCTTGATATTAATGACGCTCATCAGAACAACAGAATAATAACTGCGAATGAAATTATTCAGATCGTTGTTATTATTATTATTATTAATACCGAGATTTTTATTGTATTTGCGATGAGAGTATTTCGTTCTTATTTGAAATTTCCAAGTAGCTCGGAAATCACAAAAATGAATTGTCAAATCTAATTTTAAAATGGATAACGGTACACATTTTCTCTCCCATTATTGACAAAATAATAGGGAAATGAATAACGTGAAATAGAAAATATTAAAAAATCTTCGCATGCAGCCGTAGAGAAGACAGAATAAGCGAAGTAAGAAAGCGGTGTACTGCGTGCATATGCACGTACCATGTATAATATATGTATGCATAAACATAATACATGTTCACTTTATATAATATATTAACACATTACACACTGAACCTTAGCACAATAACTTAAAACATTTTACAATTCTGCATTGTCGTGTTTGCTCTTTAGTCCCCATTAAGTTGTCCTTTGTTGATGTGTTCTGCCAGGAGTTGTGGCTGCGTCACTGATGTGTTCTGCCAGGAGTTGCGGCTGAGTTACTGATGTGTTCTGCCAGGAGTTGTGGCTGCGTTACTGATGTGTTCTGCCAGGAGTAGTGGCTTTGTTACTGATGTGTTCTGTTTGAAAATAAATTAACAAAGCGTTCAATTTCCAAACTGCCACAAACTACACATCAGTGACGCAATGTGGCAACATTGCGTCACTGACACTTAACACATGATACTACTGGTTGCGTTTTCAGCCTCCATCTTTAAAATATTCTTTTTGCCTTCAGCTTTCACAAAATATTCGGCCCAGCAGGAGTCAACATATGTTTGCGTGCATTCACTCAGGCGTGTGCTCGACTGGCCGCTGCTTGAAAAAGTTTCGTTCGACAACCCGTGTCTGAAAAAATTTTGCGGGCTGATTCTAAAAAAAACGTTAGTTTCTTTCTTGTGTGCGTTTCATTGTCTCCGTTTCAAATTTAATGGAATAAGATTCGTTCATCATCAAACTGATGTTCTCACGAGATGAAAAGTAGGGCAGAAGGAGCCGCACAAATGGAAGTCCTGAAAATAAACGTCCCCGCTTGTGAAAACTATACGATTCGAGTTACTAGACTCCTCAGCAGTGGGTTGAGTCAGAAAAAAGGGAATAGGGAATGTTGAAACTTCCGTTCACCACGTTTTAATGATTCATGCCACCGATAATGAGTCTAGGGACTCGAAACGTTTGGTATTTGCAAGCAGGAACGTAAATTTTAATGCATGACTTCTCATGGAGTATCTCTTTTTGACTTAATTTCTACCTCGGAATTCTTTGCTTCTCGGAACCTAAACTTACTTAGAGATGCTTTTCTCAGTATAACAACAAAATATGTGTAACAGCACTAAAACATTACGACATAATGATTCTCAATTTCAACTCGAACTTCTAATCCCTTTCTTTTTATGCCCAGCTCCTCTCGTTAACGTGAATCACACTTCACATATTCCTAAATCTTACAATTTGTAGAGCATTTCTTCTTTCCAAATGCATTGACAGTTTTTCCTGCATCAAACTTCAGAGGCGAACTTTAAAGAAGCGGTCCTTGAAGCGTCAACTTGGGCCAGTTTAACAACATTCTTACGACCGCCAAGCCGAGCGCTCACCTTTAACAAGTGTTCTCTTATTAAGCATCGTTCGCCGCCAATTCCTTAGCCACTTATCGTTAATTTCTTCTCTAAGAAATGAACGAATTTTGCGGAGGTTTTCCTTGCCGTGACCGTATTTTTGGGCAGGTTTTTTCTCGCGTGTCCCATAATTAAGAGCTGCTCATTTCGTCTTTTGCGAGCGAAATGAAGAGCGCGATGCTAATGAAAATCCGCGCCCGTCAGAAGGCTCGCTATCAGTAGACATCATGCCCCTTTTCCACCTGAATTTGTGGTACTTCTTATTCTTATTTGTTCTCTTTTGAGTCTGAGGTTGTTGTGTCTGTCTTTCTTACGTCGTATTTTGGGCCTGAGGTTGTTGTGTCTGTCTTTCTTACGTCGTATTTTGAGCCTGAGGTTGTTTTGTCTGTCTTTCTTACACTTAATGTTATACCCGAGATCGTTTTGACTTAATTTGTCATTCGTAATTTTATATAATACCATAGATTGTTAAATCATTCTTAACAAGGTTTGTTTTGCAGCTGTTATTGACTCGATAATTTTCTTATTTTCACAAACGCAAAAGTGATTACTGAATCTCATCTAAATATTGCACTTGTCTCTTAGATCATTGATTACAGCTCATATTTACATTTAATGTGACACTAGCAATAGATATGCATACATCACTTGTATATTTTCCCTTCGGTGCCGTGTTATTCCACGTAAATATTTTGCATATTCTATCGATATATAAAAATATACCGCAGAAGAAGTGACTCGTGAATGAACCATCTGTTGCAGCTAATTGCGGGACAATTTCTCGCAATTTAAATGAACAAAATCCAACTCTTGGAGATATTTAGGTCATGACTCGCTATCACAGGGTAAGAAATGACCTTAATAATTAAAAAAAGTAAAAATTTAGTCAGATAAAGGCTGTACCCCGTTAAGAGAGAGCTTAACTGATTTTGAGTAGGGCTTAGCGATGTTTAGATAAGGCTTAACTGATTTTGGGTCAGGGCTTAACTATGTTTCTGCTTGGGTTGAAATAATGTTGGACGATGATTTATCATATTTTCGGAAAAAACTAATTCTTAGTTTCGAGATATCAATCCCACATTTTGGAAGTCGCTGATCCAACTAATTCCATTGAGGTGTCAGTTGTCTATTAAAAACGTGCAGCCACTTCTAAAATTAATTGAATTGGCATGCTTAATGAGTAGCCTAGATACCCGCTGCAACCATGTATTGTCGTCAAAATTACACTTCGTCCCCTGATGACGGTTGGAGCGAATGCTCACCGAGACCTTGGGCTACTTGAAAAAATGATGTCTTGCTTAATTAAGTCCTTTTACCAAACGAATATAAAGCCTTCAAGACGAGCAATAATCTTGTAGTTAATGGGTCCGATTATGTTAAGTAGATACTATTTTGGCGCCAGATATTCTCCTCATGAAGAATTCATTAAGCTGTATGATGAATAGGTGTACGTAGTTTGTGAACAAACACGAGGTTGACGCTATGCCTTGTTGCTTTCAAGACTTAATCATTTCGAAGCTATAAGGACAATTTTAATTTGTGATATAATATATCATTTACAGACGACTTCCACCATTGCAGTTTGAGTTAGAGAAAAATGAATTTTTTTTAATGTTGTACATTTTAGAACATCACATTCTAATTGATATTATTGGATTCTTAACGCATTTTTATGAATAGAATAGCAAAGAATAGTTCTTATTATAACCACATAGCTTCGTACTTTGGTTATCTGTACTTTCACACCCAAATAACACAGAAATATTTAAATTTCCACTCAAACCACACAAAAACTTTTATAGTCTTACTCTAATCACGTCAATGCAATAAAAAATACAAGTTCAAATCCATGAAAGCGACGTATCACATCCACACAACAAACAACTCAATCTTCACTTATGAAGCGTTGTCTTCAATTAAAATTACGAATATCGTCAATTCCGCGTTCACATGGGATACTCACGGTTTTTTCTCGATATCTGAGCCTGTACTGCAGCAGGGGGGCCGTGCTCTCGGTCTCCCAGGTGATGGTGTAGGTGGTGTCCTCCCCCCCTGAGGGGCTGCTGGTGATGTAGGGGGTGCCTGGCAGGCCTGGGCGGGGGGTGCACGTTATGTAAGGGGAATTGGTGACGTTGTGTTATTTGTGTTGTTTATTTGTGTTGTTGGTGCAGTAGGGGTGCCTGGCAGGCCTGGGCGAGGGGTGCGCGTTATTTAAGGGGAATTGGTGACGTTGTGTTGCTATTTGTGTTGTTTATTTGTGTTGTTGGTGAAGTAAGGGTGCCTGGCAGGCCTGGGCGAGGGGTGCACGTTATGTAAGGGGAATTGGTGACGTTGTGTTGTTATTTGTGTTGTTTATTTGTGTTGTTGGTGAAGTAGGGGAGCCTAGCAGGCCTGGTCATGTGTTACACATGATATAAGGGTTTTCTATCGAAATAAAGAGAGTAAAGCAAGTTTAGCTAGCAAAATCTTCTCTTCATATTCTTAACTTTCTTAGTACATAAAGTAGACTACAACACATAACAAGTTGACAGTTGTTCTATAATGTATTATTTTCATCTTATCCCCCACCAATGGTTTTTCCAACAAAGCAGAGAAGAAAAAAAGAAAAACCTAAGCCAAAAAGAGGGAACCCTTTACTTCTACTTCAGCTGACCAAAAGCTGTAAATGCATTCCATTCAACCTTAAGAAGGACCGACTTGCTTCTGAGATGAACGAAATAACACGTGAACAGTTGTTTGCATTATATGCACTGGTGTTCACATTCCCTCTAGTTTTGAATGTAACAATACAAATTTAATTCTGAGCCGACTGATTTCCAGCATCCTTCAGGAATAGCAGCGATACTTATACACCGGGTCAAGAAAAACTCTCAACTGTGACCTTGATCACTCCACCACCGTGCCCAACGCTTTTACTAATGAACACCATTTCTTGCGTAGTCACAACAATACATAAGAAGAGCAGAAAACTTTACAAAGCGCCCACCTGTCAGCCTGATCACGCCACCATTGGAGCCCAGGCTGTTGCTGGCGTTGCATTTGTACTCTCCGAAGTCCTTCTCTGAGATGTTGTGTACCGAGAGGCTGTACCGATGCCCTCCGTCGTGTACCATCTGGTACTTCTCTGAGGCGGGCAGCTGTGCTGTTCTGGACCAGGACACTCGGGGTGCGGGGTTCCCGTGTATCAGACACACCAGCTCCGCAGTGTCTCCTTCTCCGCCGTGGACCATGGGCTGAAGGAACGGATTAACTCATCAGTGTAATGGCTCGTCAGTGTGATGGCTCGTCAGTGTAATGGGTCATCAGTGTAATGGCTCGTCAGTGTAATGACTCTTCAGTGTGATGGCTCGTCAGTGTAATGGCTCTTCAGTGTAATGGCTCGTCAGTGTAATGACTCTTCAGTGTAATGACTCGTCAGTGTAATGGCTCTTCAGTGTAATGGCTCGTCAGTGTAATGACTCTTCAGTGTAATGACTCGTCAGTGTAATGGCTCGTCAGTGTAATGGCTCGTCAGTGTGATGGTTTGTCAGTGTAATGAATCTTCAATGTAACGACTTTTCAGTATAATAAATCTCAGTGTAATGACTTCTTAGGACGATATGTATTTGTTTTCATCAAAAATTCCGCCTAACAACGTGAAATATTGGCCTGATGTTTGCATCACACAATGGGATGATGTCAGCATTATACAATGGCCTGATGTTTACATCACACAATGGCTTGATGTTTGCATCACACAATGGCCTGATGTTAGCATCACACAATGGCTTGATGTCAGCATCACACAATGGGATGATGTCAGCATTATACAATGGCCTGATGTTTGCATCACACAATGGCCTGATGTTTACATCACACAATGGCCTGATGTTTGCATCACACAATGGCCTGATGTCAGCATCACACAATGGACCTCATACGTTGTGTTAAGCCGTTGCCGACTCTCATACCGAATTCACCTCATTCAATATGATGACTTTTCCACGAACGTTGTGTTTGCTAAGACAAAAATGAACCTGACGATGAGGAATATCGTCCTGATGCTCTTGTTTGTACTGTAGCATAGACTAACTCGTGTTAGTAACTCTTCACAGCCTCACGTAATGTATTCGTTACACTCTATGTATGTAACTATTCCTATTACGATGCTTGCTTGTTTAGACAAAAATGGCGGCTAAAAACAGTAAAAAGTATTTCACTGGTTTTTGTTTTCAATGCAGTCAGTGAAGCGTTAATGAGAGCAAATGTACATAACCTGGAAAAATACAGGTCAACTGGAAGTTAACAAGGGCAGTAAACGAATATGTTTATTAACTGAATCTAAATGTTTGGTTGCTCAATATAATTTTTCTAGTCCCCTGCAGCTTAGTATTTGCTTGAAAAGATTTTACACTTTTTTATGCTGATTTCTATCTGAAATGAAATCTTTCGGAGAAAGAATATTTAATTTGCTTAATTAAACTTGAAGTATCTGTGAGTGTATTCTGAGAACTTTTTTTCAACTTTGACAAACACTGAGTTTATCAGGGCATACGTGTAACAGTGAATTCAAGTACTGAAATAAAATCCAGTGTATGCATGAATATTACCAGCTCTTTCCTTCTGTTGAAAATGAGGGCAAAATTTAAAAGAATATATGAAAGGGGGAAGGTTTTTCCAGGCTGCTCGCCTTCCTTTGCCTCGAGAGCTTCAACAAAGGCTATCAAGTTTCCCTCAGGGCGCTGCGACTAATGTATAAAATGTTTAAATTAGCACCGACCCTGTCCAATATTTTGACTTCATATTGAGTGTTGCGGTGCTGATCCCCAAGAAGATGGGCACGTCTCCCACAACCCACAACTGGCATGTCAGGGCTGCGACAAGGTTTTTTAATTCATGCTAATTTTTTACTTCTACACTGCAGTATCATTACATCATTACAACCTCTTTAATGACACGCAGGAGTGTGTTAAAAATAGGACATTACGCGTTTCCGCTCTGGCTTTCACGACGATGCATCGATGCGCTATGGGATGACGCGGGATTTTGGTGAACACACGAAAAAATGCCATTGACTAGAGTGCGTGCGTGAGGACACCCTTCCTCCGGCAGGTTTTTTTTAACGAACACACGTGCTATATTCAGGTGAGCTTAGCAGTATTTGCCAGATGGATGAGAACCCTCGGCAATGGTCGGTTCTCATAGAACACCCTTCCGATAAAGCATTTTTATTCAAAACCGACAACTTGCCCAGTTGGCTGGCACAAAGTTTAGATGTACTAATTAGGTCAAAACCAGTCGGCTCATCCCTGCTAGAGGAGGATTAGAATAATAATCCTTGCTAGAAATTCTGCCCGTTGAATGTACGGGGGCACACCAGCGATGTATTCTCCTAGAGACGGGAATCTGGACTCGAGAATTTTCCCCCATCTAATTCCTTCAGTGAATAAATAAGTATATATACAAACATAATAAGTAATGCATTAATTGGTTTATTATGAGGTACATGGTAAGTTAAGACCAGTGAATCCTATTTAAATTAATTGCATTTGGTATTAGCTATTTTCAAATCCTTGTTATTATAGTAATAGTCCTCATGAGGCTGTTATAATAACAGCCGTCGTGTTATTATAACGTCGTGATAAACACATTTCACTTATTGTCTGTAACACACACGTGCCGCCACAAAGAACATTACTGCGAGCGTCGCTGATATGTAGCAATGTAATAGATAAGATAATGAAGATTGTACCGTGAAATAATGTAATCAAAAGGAAAGGAAGTTCAATCTCTTATTTAATAGAATACAACGTGGCAGTATTAAAAATTTGATGACGAAGATGACCGCACAAAGAGAAAACATTTCTTCTTCGTTTACATGTTTTTTACATTGTATAAACTTTATCACACGCACTGTAAAAACCTAAAGTAATCAATAAGTCAAAAAATTAAACGTTTCAGAGACCAGCTCCATCCTCAGTAAGTTATTTCTGAAAAAATAAAAACAGAACAATTCAAAATACAATTTCTCATATTGCTAAAAAATTGCTGTATGTTCAGGTAGAAACTTGCCCAGCCTAGTCATTCACCTGCCCGCCTTCATAGTGAACAGCGCTTTGCTCCCGTTACAGAAATCGATTTTGAAATTTTATGTACTGCTGCTAGTGACTTAGGTTTGAAAATTTTAGAATCCTTATACATAGCAAAGGATAAACCAGTTTTAAATAACACAAACAGTTCATTTCCATTGGAAGGTTTTACCTGAATAAATAGCAAATTTTTTAGCAATATAAGAAATTGTATTTTGAATTGTTTTGTTTTTATTTTTTCAGAAATAACTTACTGAGGACGGAGCTGGTCTCCGAAAGGTTTATTTTTTTGACTTTTTGATTACTTTAGGTTTTAACAGTGCGTGTGATAAAGCTTATACAATGTAAATAAACATGTAAACGAAGAAAAAAATTTTTCATTTTGTGCGGTTATCTTCGCCTTCAAATTTTTACTGAATATTCGGCTCAAGAAAGGTGATTTTCCTGATTATGATAGTATTATTATGGTTAACAGAGTTCGCTCATGAATAGTTGACTGTGGAGGAAACCTCGAAGAGCAGCTTCACAAAAAAATGAATTCATTTTGAAATTGAACTATGGTATATTTCGTATTTTTGTGGTAAAATCCCGTATTTTTATGGTAAAAAATAAATTCATTTTAAAATTGAATTATGATGAATCTCACGTTTTTAACGGGGTGGTATGCTAGTTGTTAATATTCTAACCGTTGCTGTAAAATGTCAACTTCCGTATATAAATATGAAAATAGGTGATCATGATACCAAATAGAGTAAATCATCAAAAAAGAGTTCACTTTTCTTAACTCACCCAGTAGTATGCACAGGGTGTACGCTAAAAAGTAGGCTCTATCAGTTAAGATACTAAATTTAGTTGTATGTTAGCCAAGATACTTATGTTGTATCTTAGCTATCAGAGATATGAGTTTTTTTTCGTGGATACCCTGTACAGGATGGTTCAAAGTAAAAAAGAATAATATCAAATTCAATTAATTTTTACGTTGATTTGAGACATTTTTTACTCACTCAACACGGCGTATCCATAATACTGTGTTTCCTTTGTTAGAACCACCCCGTATACGTTCTGTGGAGTAAGCTACAAATATGTATAATCGGAACCATCCACTGAGTTTTTACATTTATTCATCCAAGCTTTCGCACGCGTAAGCAGCGTGGGTTCTCAGGGGGAGGAGTACCAGACCCAAAGGTGAGGAATACCTGACCCAAGGGGAAGGAATACCTGACCCAAAGGGAAGGAATACCTGACCCAAAGGGGAGGAATACCTGACCCAAGGGGAAGGAGTACCTGACACAAGGGGGAGAACTTACTCAGGTCGGATTCAGAGCACGATGGGAGCCTCCATATATGGGGGTCCAGGATACAAAGAGCTCGAGGCCAATTCTCAGTTCTGCCATCCTGTCATAAGAGGTTTGATCTGGGCAGCTAATTTCCTGTTCTCGTGGCCGGCGATCAATTTTCGAGATTGATTCGCGACGAGAAAGATTTTTAACTTCCTTTTCGATAAGTTTGCCGTCCCTGATTAAATTTCAGATCAATAATCCACCTCTCAAACAGGAGCTGTTTGGACACTACAATGCCTTCAACGTAGTGTTTCCCTGCAGATAAATTTTGTCATTCGCAACCACCGTAGATGAGACGACACAAATTCAAGGCTCTCTGCCTCTACCCAACGCAATGAAGAGTCGCTGTCGTATTTACGCGAGAATTTACGTTGACAATTCCGAGAATAACGGCATCGCAACCGTAAATCGAGTATCAGTTCAAGAGATGGATAGCTACACTATCTTTTGTTTCATTAACAATGTTGAAAGTTTAATCAATGGCCGAAAACGATTATTATTTAATCGGAAGTAAGAGGTCTCGCAGAATAACTCAAGGCTGAAAGAAAAATAAACTGGCTGGAAATAGGAGTAAAATGTCCGTAGAGTTTAGCACCATTTTTTTTTTAAATCGGAAACTGTATCATCACAGTAATACAATATCAGCTTACGGATCATCGGGGAAAGCGGTTACTGATGTACAAGATGTTGAAATTCCACTATGATTAGCTATACAGTATTTATTAAACGTCGTAAAACTAAGTCATAATTAATTTGTTATTGTTAATATCTGTAAACATCGACAATAATTCCCACGGGTGTTAATAAGCACTTGACGTTCGATAAAACTGTGGCAAACCTGTTTTACCCCTCGCGGTATTTCGGGTGAAAAATATTCCCAAAAAAGTCCTCAGTTTCGTCCCCCTTTAGCTCCACCCCGCATGGTAGCTGAAATAAAGACAAAACTTACCTGTTTTGGCTGAATTTCGGGCACATACTGGACGACGACGGTCACATACGGCGACGATGACTCGCCGATAACGTTCGTGGCCGAGCAGGAGTAGTTGCCTTCCGCGTGACGGTCTACAGGGCGCATGCGTAGAGTGTAGCCCTGTTGATGGACACCGAGGCGGTTGTGCTGTCATTTTTGCACACTAGTATGCCATGGACTTATAGTACTATGGAGCGTTAGATCGGTTCCAGCAAACAAACGCCACACAGTCGTCTCCGGCATAGAGCGTAGGTTTCGGCAAACAACCGCTCTACAGTCATCCCCGGTATAAAGCGTTAGTTCCGTTGTTAGCAACCGCTCTACAGTTGTGTCCCATATAGATCGTTAGATCGGCTCCAGTGAACAACATCCCTACAGTTGTCCCTCGTATGAAACGCTAAATCAGTTCCAACAAACCCCCGCTCTATAATCCACCCCCGCATAGAACGCTAGATCAGTTCCTCCAAACAACCGCTCTACAGCCGTTCCCCTCACATCGACTAAAGCAAGCATCAAATAGCACAGAAATTATTCGTTCCATGTGGCGCAAAATGCAGGCAGAGCAGCTATTTTCTGGAACAAATCTAATCCTCTAAACTCAGGACGACTGAGCATCGTGTTCTGGCTCACTACAAAGGCAGATTATTTGTTGCGCCAGTGAACTAACGCAATGAAGGATATTGAAAACCAGTCATACAGTGCAGAAGTGAATCAGAAATTTGTAATCAAAGTAATTCGAATTTCTGGAATTCTGTCACAAGGCAGTGTTAATTTATAGACGGCGAGAATTAATTCAGACGACATCGTACTAACTGGTTATGGTTACCCTTGAACATAAATAGTACGTCTCCTTCAGATTGCCGCATACCTGACCCATAATGGATGCATCACCTCTGACTGGCTTCATACTATGACCAAAATGATATTGTCACCTCTAAATTGCTTCATAGTATGACCAAAAATGATTTTGTCAACTCTAAATTGCTTCATATCATTACCAAAAATGATTTTGTCAACTCTAAATTGCTTCATACCATTACCAAAAATGATTTTGTCGTTTCTAAAATGCAGCATAGCATGACCAAAAACGATTTTTTCACCTCTAAATTGCATCATGCTATTACCATAAATGATTTATCACCTCTAAATTACTTTCAAGTTCAACCACAAACACAACTGATATGTCACCAGTTGATAACTTCATACTACATTTATCCATGAATAATATAAATGATGAATCGCGGTTAAATTGAATCATACGACTACCATAATTAGCGTATCACTGTTAGAAGGCTTCATACTGTATTAACTGACGCATCACATTAAACTGCAGCATACCATTACAAAAAGTGAAACAACATCGTTATATATCGATCTCCATACCGTAACTATAAATATTCCGTCACCATGGAATTATTTTACACCACCACCATAACTAAAGGACTAAAAATTGCTCGTTTGTGCTGGAAAATTAACCTTAATTCATCGATTTGTTTCTTTTCTTTACTAATCAACAAAGTGAAGGAGAGACGGAGACGCAATGAACTGCTTTTCTTCGCGGGAATTATCGTTTCACTAAATAATATTATATGATACTAGATTACTCTTGACCTGCTGGGTCAAATAAAATTGATCAAAATCAAACAGTCTCCAAAAATATATCCTCTGCATTAAGTTGGTATCTACAACACAGGATTAAACGGAGAGTATAAATTTCGAATATCNATTATATAGATAGATAGATTAGATGCTCACGAACGTTTACGCGCACGCCCAACAATGAGAGTGAAAGCTGGCTGAGTAACTAATGTATAAACATTTTCATGCTTCAACTAAGTGAACATTTGCTATAATATGTTATTTGACTAAATTAGAGCACCGCACGTCAAAACACACAAAGAAGAGACCCTTGGAAAATCTAGTGTGGTTTAGACTTCATTAATTTGTAATTTAACATTACATATGGCATGCTGCCTTGTCCTACTGTTACTTATTATAATTATCACAGTCTATAATCAATATTCGATCATATTAACTTAGATTCACATTGATAATAACATAACATAGATGAATCAGAATAACTGACAAGTATATTTTTCATTTTATAACTAGAAATCAGCTGACTACAGCGAACAAACTACAGTATATGCTACCCCATATAATGCATAGAAAATATAGAAATAAGCACAAAACTAACTGTTAGGTAAGTTGATTTATTGCTACGTAATTTATCCTTTATAGCATAGTGTTACTTTCGATGCTATTGAATCAATAATTAGAGGATTTAGTTTTTCATTGAATCGATATTTCAAATCAAGGGAATTTCCGCAGGGTTTGTGTCCCTATCAGTTGTTGGAAAACGTGAGGCCGAATCAAAACTCTTCTATCCCATTAAAAATGTGCCGCCTTTCCCGGTAAAAAAGTGAAGACTGAAGACAAAGTTTTCATCAATTGTTCGACTGACGACACGAAATGGGAGATTTGCGCTCTACATCGTGAGATACTTTACTTTAATAAATAACGTAAAAATATATATACATTCGAATATTCACAAGTGTAGATCAATACCATACATGTAAATATGTAGATGTGTGTATGTACTACATGATACTATTTAACCAAGAAACGCTACACTCCGATTTATTCCCTCTGGCTTCATCACTTTTGTCAATTTTACTAAATATAAAATGAATATGAAAAATGTGGGACGAAATCATTTTAGTATGCCAGCATTATAACTTGCATGTACTGTACACAGTTGTGAGCTCGAGCTTACAGTTCTCGGAAACAAACCTACGGTTGGGGCCACAACTTTTCAAAAGATCTGCGGTACGGACCTTAAGGTTTTAATAAATTTAAGGTACGGGCCCTAACTTCTCAATAAATCTGGAGTAAGGCTCCATAACTTTTCAATAAACCTACGGTACGGTTCCAAACTTTTTATTAAATTACGGAACGGCACAATGACTCTATAACCTGTCTAAAGAGGGTGACTGGCGGGACCGTAGGTACAAGCGTATAAGATGACGGTAATTTGAGCCGACATTTTGACAAGCTAAACTAATTTCGTAAACAGCTTTATCACAGGAAATCAAAGATATCGGGTACTAAACCACTCGCTCATTTTACCGATTACGTTTGAAGAATAAAAATGAAGACCATGTGAAATTAAAAAAAAATTATGACCACTTGCTCTTGAATATTCAATTAACTTCGGATACTCCTGAGGATATGAGTAAAAAAGTAGGTGCATGCGAGCACATATTCTAAAGCTGAAATATTCCCACGAACACCAAGTCGTTAACAGGACCCGTTTGCCTACCGTGGGGACGTACGTACAGGGGTGCGAGCTGTTCGGCTGCGTATGAGCTTCCGTGCAAAATATATCCAAAATACGTTATAATTCTGTATGCTCCTATGATCCTAAGATCAATTCAGGTATAACGGTAGAACACTTTTTCGTTAATATCGGCAATACCACGGAAGCAAGATGTCTGAGAATCATTTCCTACATTGAGTGTTTCTTTTTCAAGTGTTTCCTCGACTACTATTCCCTTTATACGTATTTCGTTGATACGTATTTCCGTATTCCCTAGTCAAGTGTTCCCTTATTGGTGAATTTCCTTGATATCAAAGTGATATTCCTCACGTTACAGCGTATACCGCGACAAATTATTACGTCACTCACGAAAGTAAATAAAATGAAGTCGAGTCCTCAGGTATTCACGAGTTGGTTCACGTTAATCCACACGAATTCGCAGACTCGTATTCTTTGAAATGATTTATTTATATTTAAAACACTTTTTCATGCGCGTTTGGGACCGGCTTCTCTGTGAAGGACTTCAAAAAGGACTGCCACTTCTTGCCTTGAAAATAACATGCGTAACGATGTCGCTCAAAAGGGATCTCTGGCAATATTAATTACTCGGATCGTTTACACCAAAGCCTCAAACGAAAGTAAATTCAGTAGCTTCTGAGCCATAAGTGGCTGCGGGAATATCCCTGCCGGCCGTTGATTCCGAAACGAATTGCACAGAACGGCAACGATCGGCAACGGAATTACGCGGGGCTGCCATTCGCTGCCCCAAAACACACCGATCTCTGCAAAAGAGCGGACTGTCGGCGACGAGAGGAGAAAAATAGGGAATTATTTTCCCAGAACAACTGAAGGATGTTAGCTTCGAGCAGCTGTTGAAAATGGCTCGAATTTTCTCTCTGGGCGAAGATTCAGGAGATCTGTCGACCTGAGCCCGACGCTGTTCGCAACACATAATCACTGGATAATTATGCCCTGCTCCCACGCGCCGCGTTATGTGGTGCATTTGAAAGGGTCGCAGAGCTCTGGCAATGAGAGTATGGGGGCCGCAATCGTGTTAAGTGCAGTGCATGTGGTACATGAAAATGTTGGGACAGGTGATGATGGTTACACCCGTGTAATGAAACCGATGGAACGCTGCAAATGATGTGGATTAGGTAATAAAAACAAATTTTATACTGTAAGTAGTACACACAAAATTGACAATCTATGCGTAAATCTGGAAGTGGGTGAGCAATATTTGCCTTATAGAAAGTTAATATAAGTAATCCATCGTTATTATAGTTGAATTGAGTGATTAAGATTACAGAAACGTAGTTAATATAGGCAAGAGATGAGTAATTCTGGCACTACGACTAATGAGTACGCAGTGTAGGTGAGAGATCGTCGAGGCACAACGCCGGCTTGTTATGATGGGACCGTAGTGAAGGCGCAACTATTTATTTTTTACTTGTTTTTAGAGTTTGCGATCTCTCAGGCCGGTCGCATAGTACTAGAAAATTCTGGAAGCGACTTTGCACGTGAAATAAATTTCTAAGGTGGTCTGCATTCTTGCATATAGATGTGATGACACAAGGAAAGTCTGGTTAAGTTATAACTGACAGGAGCGAAAACTGTATGCAAACGAAACTCTTCTTTTTGGATATTTCATTGCTCATTTTACTGAGCGAATCTCCTCTTGAAATGCTTTTTTCTCTGCGCGATGCGTTTAAGAATCAGTGAAAAAAAACATGGGGGGTATTTGTTCTCATCGTACGTAGTTTATATGCGTACGTAATAGATGATATTTAATATCACTCAAGCCCCACATCTGGTATCTAAATATTCCAAAATTCCAGATTCCTCTTCCAAGGTTTTAGCATTCGCTCGCTGTGTAACAGAGCATTCGCACAGACTATATACTTTTTTAACGAGTTCAATTCCACCCTAAATCTCATACTGTTCAATCTTCCCACAGTTCAGGCTGTTCATGGCACCACCCTGGAATCATATTTCTACACATGAATCATCGTGAATTTCTCGTGCATTTTCATTAAAAGAACCTCAAGCCTCAAGAGCTCACCAGCAGAAAAAATCATTAGTTTTTAAGCTTATTTTTAAGGTCGACCTGCTACTCTCATTCCGGGGAGCAGAAGGCGACAGCTAGACTCCTGACGGGAATCCTTATTGGTACATGTCTGCACATCATTGTTCAAAATGAGAAGAATAAAGCAGGCCGTGTGCCCGGGGCAGAGTTTGAGCTCTCATCATAGCAGATTTGGTAAGTTTACGGAGGCGTTTATGAGGAGCCTTTTCTGTGGGACACAAAAATAGTGAAAATCCAACGGTCCAAAACTCGGCCAAAGACTTTGGAGGATGTCAAGCCTTTTCTAAGAGACTTTTGGCTCATTTGGTGTACTTTTAACTGATAATCAAGACAGAATGAGAGCGCAATGCTGATGGAAAAAGTTTCCTGTACAGACTAAAGGAAAGAACCAAAACGAGTTTCGGAAAAGATGATGGGAAGATAAGACTTTTTGATGACCTCAGAATTGGTCCGGCATCTGAAAAGAAGCGGATTTTTTGGAAAATTATGTACCCATAGAGAGTGCAATAAACAACACCTTATTTGATTATATTGATTTTGAATAGAATAAACAACTCAGTTCCTATTATCATTCAGCTGCGCATGTACAAACCGTTATCAATTTTTATAGATATGATCTGTATTGATTAAAATATTCCTAATTGCGTCAGTAAAACCATTTCAGATAATTAATGCGACGAAGTTCCTAAAGTAAACAAAAGTAGTTCGTTTTAATTTCTTTCTGGTAAGTAGTTCTCCCATCAAAAAATGTTGATGCCTGTCTTACAAGCTGTTCATTCTACTGCATCTTGTGATGACAAATTTTCCACGTGCAAGACATATTTTCTTCTTTATTCTGAATGAGAAGATTTCATCTCAAAACCAAAGCCCGACTTGTCAACTTCATA
>VOMN01103560.1:0-25518 GCA_014899125.1 Orchestia grillus
TGTTAGTAATGAATAGGTCTAGTATGTTCTCGAGCCTAGTCTGGACTGTCACGTATTGTTCCATTGCAAAGTTTTCCATAAAAGAGAAAAGGAAAACAGCTTGAAGTCTGGACTCGGTAAAGCCCCCGTACATTGCTCCTGTAGTCCAACGCATTGAAGGGAAATTATAGTCCTCGAACATAATTAGCTTCGGGGGAGAGGCTTTTAGTTCCTCTATTTTGTCCTTAATGCTCGACAGTACCGGATCAAAGTTTCAAGACCGGATCAAGATGATGAATACACCAGCGATCGGCGGAAAGAGCGTCCTCTTAAGGACTCGTAATTTCTTTCATATTTTGAAATATTCGTCGGTGAGTCAATTTAACTTGCGCATGAATGGTAACGGAGTTTGTATGATATTAAAGACATTGAACCCCAAATATACATACATGTACAAGGCATCGTATACAAGTGTTATCTCAGTTTAACTGTTCGTTCTGTGCGTTTTAAACTTCATGTTACTTACTTGCAATAATTATGACATCACTATCGTATTTATTTATCAATTATCGATGCGATACACCCATGATACTTGACTATAGGATATGAAAGGCATATTTTAGGGTCAAACAAAGCATGGAAACCCTTCTTGTGTGACGCCTCGCTTCCCTCGTGTCCTGCCATGTCAGCGACTCGGCTCTTTATGCACGCGCAAGAAATTGTGCGACTGTGTTTTGGTGCTGCAGAACATCAGTTACAATAGATATTACTAGATATTTATGGCTCAATACATGCTACTGGTTGCTTTATTATTGTCATTTTATGTTTCAGTGTGACAACCCTCAAATTGCAATAAATGTGCCGAATGATTGAATTAATCACGGGCACCTCCGTTTCAGTAATTGGAATTTACGCAACCCTGGCTAGTGCACCGCTGCTTTTCGGTGCGCATCCGGTTACAGGTCGTCGAAACCGAAATGCACTGCAAGCCACAACCATTAAAATTACGATACCATTTATGCAACTAACATTTAGAACTTATGTTTCGAGTCATTTCACGCTGTAAGAACTAAAAATATGAGCTTCGCTCGAGTGCTCTGGGTTAACTGAAGTGTCGCTGCTCTACACCAGCCTCATCTCTTACCAGTAAATTTTGAGCTCTGCGTCCCACGCTCTGGTGTTCTCATGCCTGGAGTCAGACAGAAAACAGCGCTTGGTAAGCCTTTGAAATCTGATTCCATTTATTTTTAACCCATGGGTTGGACTTTGATTCCGTATTGTAAATTGTCGGTAGAAAGTTTTTGACGGTGATTAAAGGGAGAACGACGGAGACAGTGAAGAAAGTCAACTCGCAGAAAAAAAGGGTACAGTTAGTCCTCTTCTTTCCCCACGTCCTGGAATAATTCTGGTCTAACATCTAGTATGATTTGTGCTCAGTTTCCTCTGTCACCGCTTTACTGATTATCTTCTCATTTTTGGGTTTAAATTGACAGATTAGATGAGTTCAATTCATTTGACTGGCACATTTTGTTCCCTTGATACCCAGCAATACTACCTGAGGATACTCCAACTAGCAAGAGAGGGATCACACCAAACAATGCCTATGAATGTAGACTTTGTGTTCATGATGTAAACATATCGTATGGTCTAAACTGTTCATGAGCCAATGGTGTGTAATGAAGAAAATCGTTACAGTACAAAATGTCTTATGAGTCTCACTCGTCTTCAAAGGTGTTGCTATTCATGCCGGCTGCGAGCCTTTCTTTAGGTAGTGAATATGTTTCAGTGCGGTATATCGACCAGTTATAATTTTTGATGATTGAAGCATATGAAGTTCACGTGTGTCCTACAGTCGCATGGAGTTAGATCAGATTTCTATCGTGATAGAAAAACGAGAGAAGCCAGTTGAGCTTTCCATTTGCGTGGTACGATAAACTGCTACGTAAAATAAACTTTTCTATTCTAAAATTTCAGCCCCGAGAAAAAGTTATTTCATGCTTCGGACTACGCTACACCAGATGCACTCTGCACGTTGTAGTCGCAATGCATTGCCTCATCGCTGGACGACACAACTCCAGAGACACTCCGGGTGTTGCATTCGCAATATATCACATCACTTCGAAGACGATCGATGTCTGTTGATGTTCTTGGCGACTCTTACTGAACACATAAACGGAAGTTTAAGGTGATGACAGCTGTCTTTTGCTATGGAGTTCCTCAAGGGCTTTTGGCCTTTTTACGAGCGACTTAGAAGAAGTAGTCCGTACAACAGGCCTCTTCGTGCAAGAGTTTGCTCTTGCTCTTGCCGTTCAGGCTGAAGAGTTTCCGAGTTAGCTTTTCAGTAAATTTATCTGGGATTTCACGGGCAGTTAAGAAAATTCGTCAAATTCATTAGTCAAGTTTTTCTCTGATGTTCAAGTTCCGAAGGCTGATGCATTTATGAGCCGGCTGGGAATGTGTCGTAGCGAAATTAAAACGTGTGATGAAATTACCGTGATTACTGTCTTGGAAACTACGCCGAGTAATACTTGTCATTTTGTGCTTGAGTTCATTAACTTATTATCCATCCAGTGAAGGTTGCATCCATGCTTGCAATACTGATCTTGCTGGTTATACATGCTAATCCCACTTGCACTGCTGGTCATGATGGTCATGTCTGTAATGCTCGTCGTGCTGCTTATACTTGTAATGCTGGTCATGTTGGTCATCTGTGCTACTCATGCTGGTTATGCTGATCGTAGTCATCAAGCCAGGTGGTTTCTTTGACCTACTAAGCATGTCTTTCGACAGCAATCGCACTGTATAGTAATAACCCAGTGATGGTTGCTTGTTCGGTCCGTCCGTCTCTCTGTTGCGCTCTTAGATTTAGATTTAGAGAGAGAAAATCCCCGAATCCGTATTTCTAACTAACCAGCGAGACTGTCAGCGAAGGCAGTCCGTATCAGTGATACTGCGAATAACAATATTTCATGTCAGATTTACCGTAAGTAAGAGGGCATCTTAAGAAATTAACATCAAGTGACCTACCATTTTCGGCGGGGCGCGTCTACTAGCGCTTCAATGTTTCATCACTGCTCTGTCTCATCGAGTTGCAATTGTGATCTTGTAAGAAACATTGTTAAAGTTCACATGTTAGACTCGCGATACCCCATAATACTGACCATTACACGCCAGAATCTCTGTACTCTGCGATTTTGAATGCGAATCGATGACGAACCTTCTCAAAATATTCATCCGATAATTATTGCACTGAATTTTTCTTTTTGAAAAATTTGAATAGATTTTGCCCGCTCCGCAGACAAAAATGTTTAAATACAGTTGTAATATGACGTACTAGTCAAGTCTTTTATGATACATAACTTTTATTCTAAATTTTCTTGCGAATTTGTTACATTTTTGTCGATGTGTCCATAGCATTGTTTATTTAAAACCGCAACTATGTTTTTTTGGGGGCTTTCTCTATTGTGGACTAGTTCACTAAGCGTCGCTTGATCGCGGTGTATTGGCGCACACAGTACAGTAAGAAGTTGTTAATTTCTCGCATAATGCAGTTTTAATGCACAGATAGGCCGGTGTTGCACATTGGCAGCTTAAATCTGGGCCAAACACCAAAATTATTTAGTAACCTTCTCATAAGATAAAGAATGAATTCAATTTAATTGCTTTCGTTCACATATGCCTTGTACAATAACGTCATGTATTAATAGATTCATGGTTAAATAATTCAAATTTAGATGTTATCTAAGTTCTTAACGGAAAGGAGAAATGGGACTTTCGGCAAACCATATCATAGCTTTCTGTCTTGTATTTTCTCTTCTTCTTTCCATTCTATTCTTTGTTATTAAGCTCAGTCCCTGGGTAGCATTAATAAATGGTGAAAGTGAGTTACACTTTAGGATGAAATAACTTACGCTTACAGTAGCTGTGTCGAAGTTAGCTCACTTCCATGAGCTATTCTCTAACATGACCCAGATGAAAATACATCATAACCCATTTAGGACTCATATGTAGGTTGTATAGTTATATATAAAACGAAGTTTAAAATTTGACAGTTTCCATTTGTTCTGGGCTAGAGAGATCAGAAGTCTCCATCTTTTTAATGTGACCATGATACCGGTTATGCACTTGAGCGCAAGTTGCGTCTAAAACTCCTCTTGCAAATGAGAAAAATTGCCGTGAGTAGACGCTGTAAATTTCTGGGCGCTGCGGTGGCGACCTCGTTTGTACTCGCCAACATATAACGTAGCGGTTTGGGGTCAGGAAGTAGCGCCGCAGTATTATTTCACTGAGAGATAATGTGTTACTTATTTGACGTTTATATGTCTGACATATGTTTCTCATAAAATCTACACCCTAACGGATGTGTGTTATAAGTGGGTTATGAAAAGCTTTCTGAGATATGGGACACTCCACTAGTGGGCCAACTGCGATATTCTTAGCAGTCTACAGTATTGCGTTTCAGACGAAAATTTAACTTACTCTGGCCACCCATGAATTGTGCTCATGGTGTGGAAATAAAAATAAAAAAACGAACATTTCAAAGCCTCAGTACTGAGTTCTATCTAACAGATGAAAACCTGTGCTTGCAGGTTCTAAACGGCACTGTGGTTGTTATAACATACGTAAAGAACAGATGACTAACTGTGAACAATGTTACTAGCCCATATAACTAAATGGACTCTTATTGTTGAGAGCACACTAGAAACAATTGTTCTGCAAGGAATCACATCGCCCCGTACTTATCAGGGAGGCGTTTCCATGTGTCTACGGAGTCCTTCCCTTGGAAAAGGAAGTTTAAACCACACATTCCTCACATCCCCCACCACACCAGTATTTGAAATGCATTTAAAACCCAGCGGTAAAACGTGCTGGAATTAATAAAGGTTATTTTTTTCTATGCGCCACCTGCTGCTGCAACACTGAGGCACTGAGACGACGAGTGGTTGACAGATCTACATACACATGAGTATGACAAAAATTTTCTCAGTTGTCCACGTATAACGCTGCAGTATCACATTAATATGCAACGCTGCAGTATCGTGTTCACATATAACTTCGCAGTATTGCATTAACAAGTAACGTCACTTTATGGCTATAACGTATAACTTAAAGCTTTCAAGTAACACTGCAATATATAATCATTTTTTATGAACATTCTCTCTCCATGTCCTGATTATAGGGTCAACTCTCGAACCATTTCAGTAAGAACAGATCTCTTTGTATTGCGCTGACGTTTTTCCATGCTAGTCTGAATAAACTTATGTGTTCAAATATAATTCATGACGATTTTATACGGGAGTAGGATTTCTTGATTCACCCTGCATTTGTTCATCATGTATAGTAATTAGTGACGTGATTGTCTTTGTCACAAGCCTGTCAGACTTCTGTTTTTTTGAACGGATGTCGTTCTAGCCGTCAGTTTTGACAAACACACTCCACACGCACACTTCACTGGTATTAGCGTGACACACACTCGCAGGGCAAGCATATTTGATGGTCAGCCGTCTAATGAGCTCACTTGGCATGCGTCAGGAAGACAAGCCCGTGTATAATACTTTTCACATTTAACAACCGAATGTTCGATGACCTCACTTGACAGTTTTGAGGATGAAGGGTTCATGAGACAAATTTGGCATTTAGCAGTCAACTCTCTGACAGGTGTGAAGAAGAAAGGCGAGACACAAATTTGGCGAGACAAACTCATTTGACTGCCGTCACCTACAGGGCACCTGACATGCTTCTTGCTGCAAGAGCTGGTAAAGAAAATAAGAGTATGAAACCATACTTACATAAAGATCATATCATCAGCTGGGTCCAGTTTCAAGCTCACGCTGCCTCACCGACATGTCGTGAGTGCTCTGAGCAAATACAACCAGGAGTTTCGAATACGTGGTCGCGTTTACGTGGCATGCGAGTGTAAACGCAAGATGTGCAGATTTTAGAGACAACTGCCACGCTGCTTCACTAAGTTGCCATGTTTTCTTGCTCTACACCAACGTGATTAATGATCGAGTAAGATTTAATAAGTTGCCAAAAAATATTTCTTCGAAACTTGTATTATGACCAATAGTCTCAAATGCTGCCATGTTCATCGTGGGCCTCGATACCGACCTAGCGTTCGCTTCCTACTTGGGCGTGCGATACGACGGGACTACGTTTTCTGTTTTTTGGGGGGCAAGCCTGAATCTCATTGCATCGGAGAATAAAACGATTTGCCACGCAAAATTCTCGCAATTTTGTACTATTCCCTAGGGCTCAAAGAAAAAACTTTGCTTCGTTCCACAATGCATTTCTAGAATTGGTGAGCTGAATTTTAAAATTTCTCAGAAATCGTAGACGGATAAATCTTAAAGTCTGAGTGGAAAATGGGATTGTGATGGGGTTTGCTTGGTCTTTATTTGCTGAGGACTCAAAAGATACCAATGAAAGTTCAAATGGACGGTGAGCTTCATTTAGAAATGATTTTGATTTCTTCTGGGATTAATTTTCAAAAGTTTTCACTGCTCATCCCATTCCATTTTAGAATTACTGATAGTGAATAATAAACTTGGTTTGTTATTGATGACTAAATACTTTTTCTATTTGCCTCTATGAAAACTATTCCATAAAATAATGAGTGAAACACGGTTTAAAGTAACGAGTTATTTTGCTTTCGAAAATTTTGTGCAAGAGCTCCTAATGGCAAAGGTCACAGCATTATTCAGTAGTGTCGAACGCTCATGGCTCAGATAATCCACTCAGATTTATTTTCCCTTTGAATCGTAATGTTACAAACATCTGACATTCAGAACGCCTGTGAGAAAGGCAAAAGGAAAATGAAAAAAATTGTAAACGAATTTAAATGTTTCGTCTTCTTCTCCTGACAGTACTGTTACCGACAGAGGCAGGTTGACACTGCATCTATTCACTACGTATCTATTCCCTCCAACCTGATTTCACGCTTTGCCTGCGCGTGCTCTGAGTTTACAGCGAGCAAATTCTGGCCGCAGTTCTTGAGTGAAGATGAAAGCGACTTCTTTCCTGCAAAGGCAAGGCCGAAAATGACGTCCTCTGTTGCTCCGTGGGAGTGCGGAAAGCAATGTCTTACTGTGGTGCAGAGAAGAATTTTCCTCAGCTACAAGATAAAAACAACGAGTGAACAAATGTGACACGAGTTTTATCAGCTGGCGGTATCTCAAGAGAAAAAATAAAAAATACACTTAACTTATTCCATTGAGCTGACATTCAGAACAAAATTAGGTTTTAAATGCCTTATAGTTGCTGATGTGAGGGATACGGGACTGAAGCTTCTTTTTGCCAAGCGGAGGACTCTGCGATTATATGAAAATCAACTATTATGTCATGGAATTATATATTTTTGCTACGTAGAAGTTAATCAGCTTATGAATTTGTAAGCTGAAAAACAGAAATTAGCATGTACTGTGGAATCAGTCGCATTTTTTCACGAATATTAATACCTATGTGAGTTTTAAAGACATTCTTCTTTAATTATGTGAAAGATTGTTCATTCATAAGCGAGTATTAAGATACGCTTAAATGATAACATTCTTCATGAATCATATAAAGTTCAACGGATCATCTAGACGCAAATTCACCCAGATTTCAAACAAATTTGTTCCAGTATCCTCGGACATACGATATTCACGAACATATCTAACTTCTGCGGGTCCTTTATTCCTCCCGAAGAGAATATTCATAGATGTAATTCTGCCTTCATTCCGCCTTAATGCCTTGTAATTACGCAGTTATCTTTCTCGGGAGACACGAGCAAGATTGTCCACCTTCAGCAGCACGTCGAGCCCGAGTTATTTGCTACTTCACTATTGTGAGAAAATTACTCACAGATGACATAGTCCACAGGCTGCTCCGCTTCGAGGTTCAGGATGAGGTCTAGTGTCGTCCGCAAATCCTAACGGCAATTTTAGTTAATTTTTGTGGACGGTGGGCCCAAATTCTGGAGTTTGTCGTTATAGTTAGTGCGGAATTGTATGGCTGGGACGTTTCTGCTGTTGTGTTTGGTGAGTGACTCAATATACATACAATATGTCCTACGTTGTTAGACAAATTCAACCGGTCCTGGGACCCGGCAGTTTCAAATCATTTAATTCGGAATTCTTGAGTACAATCCTTTGCTTTTCAGTCGCTAGTTAGTACAATAGCTGTGGCTCCGAACGAAACGTGGAGAATTTGCTTAGGAGGCAGATTTATGTTATTTTTCTTAAGAATTGGCAATCTAATTTTTTGAAGTATTTTACTTGTTTCAAATTTTCAATATTGAATGAATATTTTCTATGTTGCATAATGAGTGACTCTGCATGTATTATTTTTTAAATCTGCATTTTCCTGATCAACTGTTCTAATAATGTCACAAATAGAATGTATCAACATGCCCTTAAAAGTTATCTTGCAGTTTTTATCAAATAGAGTACCATGTCAAAGGAAGTGTTTAATTTCTTGGATGTTTCACCATCAGCCTATTCAAACGATGAAATTTTCTCATTGAAGAAGTAATTGCAAGACTGCAAAGAAAAAGATATGTGTTAGGTATTTTTGGAATGGTTTCAGGCGTCGACTCATGAGAGAGGAAATGGAGGCCAAATGAGAAGGAAGGCTCATAAAATAATAGCGAGGACATTGGCTCTGCTAAGCTCGATTGCCTTGGAGGTGAATCTCTATGTAGCACAATTTAGTAAACTAAAATTTGTTAACTGTATAGCAGACCCTCTCGATGTTTTAGTGGCCCACTCACTCAAGTGCTAGGAGCTTAATTTTTCAGAGTGCGTCAAGGAAGAGATTAAAATCAGCGTATGTTGAATAGAGTATACTTTCCATCTGGAAAGTTCCATGCTGTTGTCCCTCCCACTGTTTAAGACGACTGATCACATCAACTCATCGTACCGTAGGATGCTTGAAAGGTATAAATAAAAGAGCGTAAAGATGTGTACTGCTATCTTAAGCCCCAATGTAGCATCAGTTCCAAAAATGTTACCACAAAACATTTGGGCGATTTCATTTCTGCGGACTCCGTAACGTATCTTTGTCATAAATATCGTCAAACTGTCAATGATGTCCCAGTCATGGTCGTCAATTATGTTAATAATATTCTTATAAAAATTTTGAAGATTCCTGTTCAAGTTAAAGTGGATTACGGAAAATATTGATAGGATGGTTATTCAGTATCAAGATGCTCACTATTTGTACTTTTCAAATGTTAAATTTTTTAAAGCGATTCACAGTCATATTGACTGACTGCTAATTTTGTGTTATATTCATTATGCACGTAACGATAAATATTAATTACCTAAAGGTAGCTTAAATAATATCAAGGAAAATCTTAGGCTGTGTCAAAAATGAAATTTATTCTTGAAAACTGAACTTTTCTATAGAACTGATACCTTTCGCCAACCATTATGTCTCTGGAAAAATGTCCTCCAATGAGGTATCAAAAAACACGGCGAAGTGAAAAAGTCTTATATCCTGAAAGCGTGAAACCTAACCACATTTGGGAAATTAATCAGCCCAGCAAACTAAACTCCCCTAGAAAATGCACACCTCTGGAATGTTCAACCCTTCTGGAAAACTAATTGCTAATGGAATAGTAAACTAGTTTAGAAATTTAACCACCGCGGAATGTCAACCTCATCTATAGGGTGGTTAAATTTGAAGGGCCGATGTTGATTTTGAATAAAACACAAATTAGGTTCATAATAAGCCTGAATAACTTTAACGCGTTGCTCGATTGTGTATCTTACCATGGTTCAAATTGAATTAGTATGAAATAAAGAAATTTCAAATTAAATGCAGAAAAAACTTGACGTTTAGGTGTGATTCACATTCAAAATCGGCCCTAACAATTTAACCACCCTTTGGTAAACAAACTAGACACAAAATAACTAGAATTGTAAGTCCTCTGAAAAATTAATCAACACTGGAACAACAAGTCTTTGAAAAAACAAAGCTCCTCGGTAGAACTAATAACCTGAAGAAAATTGACTCTCTGATAACCCCGATAACCTCCATATTGTATGCAGTCAAACAAAGTCCAAAAGCAGGGCAAACAAATCCCCGCACTCAGGTCCAAACACGTCGGAATTATTTCTCCACATCGAAAACCTCTGAACAAAACAATACGTACAAAAGTAGAAAATTGTAGAGAAACGCCACGGGTCAATTCCTTAGGGAAACTTTCTAGGGCAATCCTTTACGTCGCCTCATGGACGAAAAAAATCCGCAGGAGTGTCGTAACTGAGGTAGGTTTTCTCAGAAGTGCAGCCTCGTTGCGAGAATTTCGAAAAATACACAAATTCTAGAACAATATTGAATATTTCCACATGAGTGAGCTGGCAGCAGGACGTTAGGTTCAGTATTGTTCGGCCCCTTCCGAACGACAGGAAACACTATACCATCAGGTATATGGGTGTGAACGAAATGGTATCAGTTTGACGTATGGTATCAATCTTAAGTTTTACTAAAATGACCAAATCATTACGAAACTCAGGCAAAAATCTGAAGTTAGTGGGATAATATTTTCCAACTCGAGGAAACTTCACCGCATTATTACTCTAGTTTTATCAAATCCAAAAAATCCCTTGAATTTATGAACGGGAACCAGCACCCGAGCTCCGTTAATGGAGTAATTAGTATTCAATGGTGGCACTGAAAGTCTGCTTTAGTATTTTCGGAGGCTTTTAATGATGTAATTACAGGGCATTCTGGTCTTCGAACTAAAAGCAAGTCACACGCGGTACAGACGCGGCAAGTCGAAAGTCCATCAATTGCATCTCCTCACGCTAGTGCTTGGAATAGCTCAGTAATTCACTTTTATCGGTTCTTGGCGATTTTTTACTGGCAAACGTTGTCAAATCAGTGTCATTATACATGACGGATAGATGATATCAAGAATACTCCGAGTGTGAATATTCTAATGATGAGATTGATTGGGATTTCGTGAGACCATACCTAACATCCTTCACTTTATTTGTTAAGTGAAACTGATATGATGACCGGCCTATGTTTGAAAAAAGCGTTATCTGAGTGAGTAAATCGGGTACGTTTTTTCCACCTGTACTGATTTCATATTTCTCATCCCGTTATGCTCAGATGATCTAAAAAATTATATTATTTCATGTCATATCGCTAAATCAAGCAGATGTAAGATTCAACTAGGGCTTGCGTAAATTTTAAATTAGCGTGCTTAAAATCGACCTCGAGCATGCATCAAGAAAAATACTATTAATTACTTTAAATCTTGGTAATTTCACGTATCGAGCGCAGAATTACTCAATCCTGTTTGTCTATGCATTTGTCTAATCAGTGTCATAGATTTATAATACTTTTGATATTCATAGACAATATACCCCATTTCGCGAGTAGAAGGAGGCTACCGTTCATTGTAAGCGCAGATTAATTCCTAAGTAATAGCTCTTTACAGATTTTGTTAAGATTGCCCATAGTTTGAACAGTTCTAAAATCCCCGAGTGAAACATTTCCAAGTTCCTTAATTACCTAAAGCTAGACAATTTTTTTCGACTCGCCTGTTGATTGCCCGACGAACACTCAAAATGTGATAAATATTCCTTTGGATTTATTTCTAACCCATTTATATTATTCTAGTAATATACATAATTCACAAGTACTTGACATCTGGTATCTTGAAATTGGCTCTTGTACTTTATATACTTCCAAATTTAAAATGATTTCGAAGGGGTGATTGGGTTTGAATTACTTGTATCGAAAAAAAGGGAAATTTGAATAGTTTTTCATTGCTTTTAGATTGCAAGATAGCTGAATGAATTTATCATCTAGTTTCGTATCAGTGTCTACACAAATTATATGCACATTACCAAAAATTAAAATGTTGGCATATGTTCCGTGAGCAATTATTATTGCACATGTTCAAGGAATGAAAGCTTCTTTCGATCGTGCTAACTGTTTTAGATTCAAACAATAGATGGTCATCACAAGCAATAAGCTTTGAACTTTTTTGCGTTATTTTTTAGTACACAAAATTGTTGTAGTTCCCAGCCTTTGGTGCAAATTTGTATTGCGTGTTCAGCTGCTGTTGGCGTGCGGTGCGACTCACTTCCGAGCTGCAAAAGATTAGAATTATTTTCGCGGCTACTCCTCTCGTGCACCAAACATTGAGGCGCGCGTGGATAATATCAAGCTGCACCCATTTAGGGTCGAAAAAAGTGCAAGAATTCGGTGAGATTTCTCCGAAAATCAATTTCGATTATATTATAGCTGTCGAATAATCTTGTCTGCGCAATTGCATATGGAATCTACGCGGTACGTGATGTAGTTTCATTTACAAACTTGTGAATGTTCGATTGCAAGTTCATACGCGTCGTTCCACATTCTCGGGAACTTCAATTTACAGAACGACTTGTTGCATGACCTTAGAAATTGCAATGGCCGTCAGTTTATATCACGTACTTTGATACGCTGTGACCCTCCATGCAGAACTGCACTTTTATTGCTTCGTTAGGTGAACTCTAAGTAAAAGAGCATTAGCCTGCATTTGACCGTTCGGATTATGCAAATTGCTGAATTTTTATCACTATTGCTTCACCCAGAATTTAGTTTATCGAAATCTATTTACTTAAAGTCATAAAATAATATATTTTTCTTATGTACAGGTTACATTATTTTGTAATTTACTTCATTATCTCACGTCAAATGTACCAATATCACTGTAAAATACACTTTATACTTCAAAAGATTAAGATCAAGTTGAATTCAAACAGAGGACTTCACGACTTCACTGAGCCTATGAATAACATATTTGTTCGATTTTTTCCGCCTCCAACTTAGAGAAATATTTCTAGAAGTGACATCACACAGCAAAATTAGTAAGTGAGCTCAATGTACGGAGAACACACTTTCTGGGCTTTGATGAGATCATGATTATTTGTACTTTATATCATGTTCAATTACACAGTCATATAATCGATGTGTAGTTATCTATCCCATACACTAACGATAGCTTTCGTATAACGACTTCTTGAACATCGCTTACATCTCAAGTATGATTCGAACTGACCCAGTCGTACATATGTTTATATGTATGTATGAGTATATATACATGTTTGTATGTTTGCACAAGTATGTATGTAGTTATGTGTGTTTGTATGTTCATATCTTTGTACGAGTATGCATGTATGTACGTATGCATGAACGCAGATGATTTTAAATTCAGTCATTCGTTCGTACTAGAAACCAATAACAGCGTAGCTGTTTTTCATTGTCATGACAGGAAATTTCAGTTCATGATTAAGTTGTGCACATAATTATATACCGTTATTCATCATGATGAGCAGTTCGTATACTCAAACATTGACAACGTACTTTGGTCGTTCTGTTGTGGAAAACATTTTGGAGTTAGAGTTTTTAGAAGTCGCCTTGTCGTCTGTGTATGCGATGAAATTATGCATAATGGTGCTCTTTAAATGCAAATGTTCTGCATTCTATTCATGACGGCATTGATTGTCTTTCTGATTTGGACTTCTCATTTTTATCGGTTTTCTGTGTTCGAAGTCGCGAATGTAATTGTGATGTTATAGGACCGTACAATATTTTACCTCGACAGGTACATATGTACAGTAGTTTGAACGGATCGTTGTGAAATGTGTCTGCCTATTCTAAATTCGTGATACAGATTTTTTAGGTTGTAGTGGTATTGAAGGGCATTGATTAGAAGTAACGTAATGCTTCATAATATCGGCCAGCCTAATAGGCGTAACACTTTACTTATTTGAATGTTTTTTAGATAGAATAATGATATTCAATGAACTGAACTCTTCACTTTATTCGTTTTTAACATAAAATTTTACTCATAAGTTTACGTTCGAAATTTTCGGTGTTCAACTGTGTAATAAATAGGCAGAACTGTTGGCTAAATTTCACGGTTCGGTTAGACGCACTATTTTCTTCGCCTAGCTGTTCAGCTCATTAATACATCATTTCGTTACGCTTGACTTTTTATAGTACATATATTCCTGTTGACTAGTCGTTACAGTCCAATAAAGCGTATACTTTCTGTACTCTCCTACTGTTCACAAAGACCCGCCACGCACAAGTCTCTCAGTTCGACAAATCCAACCCTCCCACATTGGGTAACAAAGGCCGCATGCGAACAAACAGACCCGCAGCTTTTGACTGGAACAAAGCCGTGCATTTGGAAGTGTGATCTCGACGGAACTTCTTGGGCAGCAGCTGCGGATTAGCAGAGCTCTGCAAGAGCTCGGCCAATTATAGGCGTCGATTGCCACTACACTGCAGCTGCAACCGATGTTGGAATTAACTTCTCTTAACGGGCCAAGCAGGGGTTCATCGTATCTTTCTTTCGGTTCGGAGGTCGAAAAGTTCGGGTAAACTGTGCGTTGAGCTTAGGATTAATTGCAGAAATTATCGCTCTGTGTAAACATATGTCAAAAAATTAGAAGAAAAATTACACGAAAGCTTTGGTCTCAGACAGCTATTTGGACGGCTATCTGGTTAAAATTGAATTTTAACCAGATGTATTTTTTCCTATTACAGCAATTCATTCCTTGGAGTTTCTCGTCTCCCCCGATTCTTGAAAAAATGAAAAACTTGAAACGATATTGTTAGAGGGCTGTGATGATTACAGGCTGAATTACATTACGTTATGTAGAATTGAAAGTAATTCTTGGTCATTCTTGATGATAGAAAGTGTGATTTTGGTTATATCGTGCATCGACAGCTATAGTTTTAAGTATGCTGTATTTCAAAATATAAAAAGCACATCAGTGGCAGGTGTGATTTTATTGTCCATATTTTCTTAACAATTTCTTCCCGCTATCATCGAAATTAGACCTCATTGTTTGTTGTTTTGGGCATAAAAATTCTTCTCTTGTGCAAATATTCCTCGAAAGTTTAAAAAATCCCAATTACCCGGTCTTTAAATTTTTTCCGTGAGAGGTCCAGAAAAATTATGCTAATTATCTAGATTTTAGGCCAACTGTATTCGTGTATCATTGGAAATATTCATAATCATACAGCTCTTTTCAGCAGGACTTGCTTACATTATTTTAATTTAACAGTATAAAATCCTTCAATCTGCTGTACCCGATAATGATTGCACTGTTGTGAAATTCTTGAGTCAGTCTACATCTGAGAGCAATGTTACGCTTGCATACGGGCGTAATTATATCCATGTTTATCTTATCCTTAAGTCCGCGGTACCAGAGTACAATTGGAAAATTTCAGCGTTGTGCCATAAACAAAACCTTCAGTTACTTGGAAAGTTGTCAGCAAGAGAGTACAGCACTGCAGCTGTTGGTCTCCTCGGCGATTTAGGATGTGACTGAAATCCTGGATTTCAATCGTGAACGAAGATTTCAATAACGGACTAACAAACTACTGGAAAATTTATTCCGGGTGCATTCGTCGGAGCAGGCGCAGGATGCATATTAATTGATAACAGCAGAGGACAAGCTATTAAAAGAGGAACTATATAGTAAACACAGTATGGCTCAGAAACACTGTAATTTTTGAAAAACCCACTAAAAATAAAAAATCCCCCAAAAATTATTGATAACAATTGAACCAACTTACCTTTTAAGAGACAGTAATCAAAATTATCAATATTTAAAAGTAACGTCCTGTAAAATGCACTCTTTTATTTATGCATTCTTTCAATCAGGAGAGTTTTCGTTTTTCTTTGTCACCTTGTATTTTAGCGCCTTCACGCATAACTTCTGGCATGATATTCTATGTAGCTAGTTTACTGTAGGGAAAAGTGGAACAAAAGAAAATAAAACAATAGAGATGAAACAGAGAATTCAAAGGACTGTCTAAGGAGTGCATAAACAATATTATGAGTACGACAGATTTCAAAGTACCCAGGAATGATATCAGTTTCCCGGCTTCGTTGTCATGCTTCAATTCAATCTCACTTCCGCTCGCATTTCCAGGATTTTTGTTATTAAGGGACAGAAAATATCACTGTGGATGTAAATATCCGCACGGCTTTCTTAGTTAAGCGTCCTAACTTATGGAACCGTAAAGACTTGAAATTTAATGTATAAAAAGAGGCATCATTTTAAACCCGTTGTAACTGGAAAGATCTGGCATCTCTCTGGCAGATTTGTTTGTTTTCACGATCTGTTTTCGGTATTGTCAAGAGTACTATTTCTTTCATTTTTGTAGTTTTAAGGTAGGGAATTGAAATGTGACTCTGATGAGCTTTTTGCATGCGGAGTGCCAGAATGGAAACCAACAACAGGAGGACAAGTGCTTGAAACTGTCATTTTCTAGCCTGGAAGTAAGGCTCAAAATCGTCGTTCTACCCATGCATTTGAAAACAAAACACAGATTTTTCTTCCGATACATTTGCTCTGATATCCAAAATTACGTTTCAGTTTTCAAGGTAAAATTATGTTAATGCATTTTTCCCATCATATCGACGCGAATGTCACTCGGACAAGAAACCAGTGACCTATTAATTTTCGAGCTCCAGTTGTCTATCGCGTTCATCAACCGGTTGCCAAAGCTGTGATCGAAGTTTAGGTTGCATTCAAGCACTGAATATACATCAGCTTTCATTAAGAACTGGGAAGGTATAGACTTGTTTTTAGTTGCATTACAACGATGAAACGAAATAAACGCATCTCGGAATGAAAAAAGTGCATTTGGTTGGGCTATGAGACACTCACTCAAGGAAGTAGAGGAATTACCTGGTGTTTTACGCCGCACTTTCATACGGGTCTACCAATATTGGAAAAAATCCGGTACATACGGCAATGTAGACTGTAAATGAGTGGAGAAGCGTCATGTGGTCAGTTGAAACACGATTCTGTCTCTACAGCAATGATGCCTGCCGTCGTGTTCATCGAAGACCTCATGAGTCCTTCAACGTAGCCTGTGTGCAAGGGGCTATAGAAGGAGGCGAAGGGTCCGTCATCTTCAAAGGCTATTTCAGCTACACAAAAGTGAGTCGTTTTGTCGAGGTATCCGTCAGACAACCGGCATGATTACATTGAGGTGTTAAATAATCAAAATTTGTCATTTGCACAATATCTTAACGAAGAGAGGCATCCTACATTGCCTATCTTTCAGGATGACAACTGCCGGGGGCAAATGGCTAAAAAAAAACTGTTTATTTGGCATGACAGTCATTCCGGATGTGTCAGGCATTTGATTAGCCAGCTAAGTCCCCAGACATGAAGCGAATAGAAAATGTGTGGCGCTACCTAGAGTGACAAGTAAGACGTCCAGAAGATAGTCCGCGTCCTGTGGCCTCATTGCGAGATCAGTTGATGAAAGAGTGGTTTAAATCAACCAGGTGTACATTACGATACTTGTTGACTCGCTGCCCCGTAGAATTGCCATCATTGTTCATGCTCGCAGAAAGATTAATTCGTTGACACTGCAAAAATAAATTGAAAATCTAAAGAATTGCTACCGAATGAAGAGTCTCCTTCGAGCCGTTCAGAGATTAAATTAATGATTTTTGAAGTACTGATAAACAAGTGCCAGTAAGAATTTCGAAGCAAACCGCAAACGACAGGTTCCTATTGAATAGTGCTAGGCTGCAGGTAACTCGAAGCTTACTTTTTTACTTTTTTGTTAACTTTCTCTGTAACCAGGATCCGGTAAAGTACACAGAAAGAGGCGATACTAAGTTGATTAAAGGGCATCGATGCTAAAGAATTTACGAAGAAGAACCGCTATGAACTATTGAACTGTTGAGAAAACTTGTACTTGTATTGATGAACGTCGGCGAGAGATTCTGATTCCTGTCCAAGTTCGACGCTTAGAAGAGAAGAGCGATGACCTCACAAATCACACATGAGCTCAGAGGGAGGAGCATCGGAAACTTAGATCAAGTAACTCGTTTAAAGTTGACAATTGAATCAAAGGTGAACGGCTGAGCGTTGATGAGAAATATGCAACAGACGAGAGGCCTGTGTTAATCGCATAGGCAACGCAGGCAAAGTCACGTCTTTTGCAATTGAGTTGAAGGCATGCAATTGAACACACCGTGTTGAACCGTGGAAAACTGCCTACGCGCCCGCATGAACATTTATTAATGATATGCTTTTATACTCTGGATGCACTTGGTGTACTAAGTATTATATTTCTTGTTTTTATGCGAATTTGTGCCTTATACTTATGTAGTAAGTTTGTTCTTTCAGAAGTAGTCACATCGTATAATTCGTCTGAAGTAATTTACCTTCCGTTTTCCCTCCAATATCGGTAGTGAGTTTTGTGTTCAGACTTCAAATATTTCATAAAAACTGGAATTTATTGTTTAGGCTTTGAAAATTCAAACATTACGTAAATAAATTTTTAAATGAATCTAGAAATAGGGTGTGAAAGGGAAGTACTCGACTACCAATTGTAAAAGCTTGGGACTCTTTTTTATACCTTCAGCGGTAAGTACAAGTTCAGTAATGATATTGCATTTATTTAGGAAGATCAAGACAATTCAAAATTTTGACAAGCATTTCGAGGCTCGCTCATTGTGGTTATGACAATTATTACATCGATGTCGTTTCATGTGCACAAATTCGACAGCTCGAAATTCAGATTGAGCCTTTGTCATCCCAGTGACGACTTACATGCGCTTCTCAAGTGGCCGCCCTGACTTTAGCTCTCACGAACGAGGCAAGCCAAAAATTAAGCGTATTTGTGAAAGTCGAAATTATTACCAAAAGAAACGGTTTTGAGATCAGGTGCATAAATATAGAATTAAAAATACTTGAATGTACCGGGCCGCGTCTGAAATAAACCATCGCAACGAGGCAGCGTGGATGCAAGGGATGTCCGAAATAACCACCGGTCTGTCGATTCCAAGAATACCTGGGACAAGGTGCACCTGAAACAAGAACGCTCGTGATATAGCCCGTGAGGAGCAGAGGTCTGGTGAAATCCAGTTTTTTTGCATTGCGGTGCGCCTTGCGCTGAGGCCGTGGTTGCCCACATACTTAACTACTCTAGTACAAAAGTGAATGCAAAGTATAAGTATACGTAATACGTAAATCACAATAAGTCAAATGACGCATTCTACAGAATTGTTCAAAATTGTGCCCGGCCTCAGCTTGATAATCTAGTTGAGAATCGCGGGGACGACCGAGTTTCTGCTGTTCTCAGTTAGAGTCCTGGCCGTCAGGAGCATTAACGCTGACGATTCCGACGGATGAGGTAACCGCGCTATAATTTATCTCTTTCTGGGAGACGAGGCTCTATGGATCCGCTGGCGCTGGTGCACTCAAGTAGGCACGTTCCTGTGAGGATAAAGCGACATATTTATCCTGTACTTTTAAATGCACATGAAATGTGATCACGGATTTGTAAACGCATGTATATTGACACTAGCCTTTTTTATACGAATTTAGTGATATAGTGAGCATTGGTTTTGTGCAAATTTTAATCGTCTAGGTTGTTTCAACGGCGTTTAAAGTTCACTTTAAAGTATGAGACAAATTTTTCCCTTTGCCCTCGTAGGGTTATCTAGCAGGCGCGTACACATCCCAGTGGCAAAAGCTGGGCGAGCTCAGCGTCTGGGTGGAAGCATAACCGCAAAATAGAGCTCGACATATATCAGATGACTGAAACTTACCTTGTACTCTTACTACTAAATATTTATTTCCATTTATTGGCACGTAAAACTCTAAAGATAATCGACATACGTGAGCTACATATCTCTAACCAGAGGTTACGCTTTAATCCGGCTCACTTATGTACCTGTGCGCCACACAGGAGCGACAGATTGACCATGGAATTAATTCCTTGCTTGCCAAATCCGTACGTTGTATTTCCGGTACGCATTATCCCCTCACAGTAAGAAATAAGCGGGTCTGAGCTTGAAGCAAATCTGAAATTAGGGAAGTTTGGAGCAGGCTTACCATGGCTGATATACCGCGCGTCGTCAAAGAGGTCATGAGCGATTGTGTGGGGTTTTATTTATCATCGGTTTTCAGTATTAACTCTCATTTTCACTGATCCTAAATTTTTATATCATCAGTGAGGCAATTCCATGCCTGACTTGTTTTTGACTATATTTAACAGCATTAAATTTAGCCTCTGTTTGTAGTTCGATCGCACATAACAAAATGAAAGTTTCGATATCACTTCAAAATTAATACTACGACGTCAGAGACATTTGTGGCCATAAATATCAACCTAAGCTCTAGATTCTGAACACGCGATGCAGTATCCTCGTATAAATAAATAAATTGCACAGTAATTTTATCTGCCAGTACATGGAAGAGTTTGCAATCATAAGAGGAGGTTGTAAGGTTAATATTATGTCGACCTGATGCCAGAACTTCGGAGACTACTCGTATATTCCAAAGCTCGTATTTATTAAAGGTTATATCTTTGCAGACCAGCTTGTACTAAATAGCAATGACTGAAAAATACAATGCTTTAAATTTTTGTTCTGCGTTTCTGTCTCGAAAGAACACTTGTGATTATCGTGGGATCAACGCCAGTTTTCGAATTTTTTAGTTTCATGTTTCTATAGAAGACGTGTGCTGTTACCACTAATGTTTGCGTAGTTTCCCGAATTAACGTCCCTTCTCTTCCGTCTTGCAGACTACATATAAATTAATGAATGCTCTCTGGTTCCAGAAAAATGAAGAAATTTCCGTTTCATGCTTCCAAGAAGAATGTTGTCGTTCCGACTTTACGAAGTAGTCGCGTGCACTTCATAGCTTTAGTTTCGAGCCCCTTATCTATTGAGTTTCCTGATGAAAACTGCACTGAATTACAATAACTCGATATAAATATTCGTATGCGCCTTATGTGAATGCATACCTTTTTGAAAAGTATTTAACTACTTTTCAGCAAATGTGAAGTTTGTTATATTGTAACATACGGAACAATGCACTACATCAAATGCTAGAAGCTCCGCTAAATTTTCAGTTTGTAAGGGCTCTTTAATGAGTTGAGCGTCTGTAGTATGGTAAATGTATTACATAAATTAACCTAGGTAAAATTTTAAACTTTAAATTTGTGTACAGGTATTGAAGGGCAATGATTAGAGATAATTGAAACTTCATAAAATCGTAGAGCCTTGTACGCGTAGTTATAGAACTTAATTTAATTGGATCTGACTTATAAAACATAATTAAGTTCGATGAATGGATTTTTTTCAGGGAATTCTTTATCTTATTCATATATTCATTTTACCGCACATAACCTGGATAATCTTTACTTAAGTTATAATTGTAGAAATCTCCTAAATTATCCGTCGTTTATGTAACATCACCACGTATTTATATTCACTCTAACAGAAAAGTAGTGCTATGTGAAGCAATGTTCTACTTTCTGAAGGGGCGAGCCATTAATGTGCAGAGGATGTACCCCTCACAAGGATACTCTGAAGTGAGTTGTTCTTCAGAGCATCGTTGGGAATTTTATTCGAAATATCCTTGGTGCGAATCCTGCGTTGAAGTTTGTCAATAACCTGAGCTCATGTTGCGCTCAAAGTTTAAGAACAAATTTCATCTCAGTCTTTCGATTTACAGCATCAATAATACTGTCCTTCACCTCTAACTTGGAACACGCTTGAAAATCCATCAGGTTTAAATCTTGTGAAGAGAAGGCCAAATTTCCTGTCACCAGAAACTTTTAAAATTCTCCTGACACCAGACATAAAACATTTTTGGCAGTGTGATATGTTGGTTCATTTCGTTATAATGCTACGCCACTATTTGGTATACTTCTTTTAACCTAGGAATCATTCATTTTTCAACATTACGGAATAAATATGCTGGTTAATCTTCATTAAAAAAGGGAAATGTTTTTACGACATAACATCACACCAGCCCACGCCATTTCGAAAGCAGATTTTTAACGTCTGAGTGACATTTTTTATTCTTCAGAAGCCCTTCTAACACCATGAGGCCAAGTCCAGCCAATGTGTGAAATGTTGACAGCTTCAACTGCTGCATCGTACAGGAAACAGTCTCCTAGACGCTAAGGAAGAATTGTTCCTCTAGAGTCTAGACAATCTCTTCGTTCGCGAAAAAGAACCATCGCTTCATCGCCTCGTAGGGATGACTATCGAGATCATTCTTTATCAAATTCAGTATGGTCATGTGGGCCACATTCGCCTCGTTTGTTATTTCTTTTGCACATCTTTTAGAGTTTCTCCTTATTCGGCTCCTTATGGCATTGATGGGTTTTGGCCTCTTTACGGGTTTGGGGGCGTGCTTCTCTTCTTTAGGAGCTAACTCCCATCTATGAAGCGCTTAATGTTTTTAAACGTTCCAGCCTCCCTCAAAAGTGGCTTCAAGAATTTTGAGATTTGGGCAGCTATCGTAATCTTCTGAGGGAGATTCGCAGTAACTTCGATTTCGTTATTGAAGCTGGCAAAATAACACTCATTGGTTAAACAATGTTTGCTTCTTTTCATTCCACACGCCATGCCTGTCAGAACCTGAAACAAAGATTAAACTTAGTTGGATTTTTAAGTATGCAGTAAGCCATAAAAATTATCTACACATGGTATTCACTGCCTGTATATTCATTAACACCTCAGTTTTCTGTAACATTTAATTTCTGTTCCAGGCTGGGAGGCTCGTTTTTTTTAGTTTGCAATTGTCTCATGAGCCTCATTTGAAGGAAGTGAAGAGAAACATAACAATTGAACATAAAATTTCGATGAGTTAACTGTGAAGTAAATTATGAAGTTTTCAAGTGCAATTTCTTCTTTCTGCTACCGACATTGTACAAGCGCAAACTAAATAAAAGCCAATGAAGGTTGGACGAACTATTTTTGCATGAAACAAAGACAAATAAGTATTATGACTTATTTTAAGATAATACTACACTCTTTATCAGCAACACATTCTTCGTGAAGACATCAATTAGAGAAAATAGAAAAAAAATCAGTCAGCTGAATTCTGTACGACAAGATGCCGGCCTCCCTTTTTGAGCTCCCGTGGAATCCTATCAGGATATTTGTTCTAATACAGGAGAGCAAATAAATGTTTTTTCGGATCGAGCTACTCGACTGCAAGAAACCGGGAGAGAGATGGAAGCGCGGCTGTATATAGGCCGAGGCTGGAAGATAACGGCAGATTCAGCTTAGTAGTCGTTCAGCTATGAGAATTTGTATTTTTTGTATCATGGGTTGGGTACAAAACCGAAATTCTCAAGCTAAAAAGGGTATTTCACCGTGGAGGACATAAATGCTTCCTCGTAGGATCGTGCAAATAACCATTTCAAAGTGAAGATTTTTTGCAGTGATAAGGGTATGAGACAAAAGCTCGAACTCGAGTGAGTTGTACAAAAATTAAAGCGAAAACGAACAAATCTCATTGTTTCTCTCGGCATATGAGAGATTGTAGAGCAATATTCATTTCCATCAATTCATAAGACTAGGTTCGCGAAAATATTGCAATTCTCAGTGTCAGATAAAATTAGATTATTTTCTTTTGAAATGAATTAACGGTGGTGGTGGAAAAAAATACCTTAAAAACATTGTAATTTGAAGTTTTCGGACGGGGACTCATTTTCAGCAAAAAAAATCTTCGGAATACAAGCATCATTATTAGCATGCTCATGTGAAAGGCAAAATCAGGATAATACAAGATTAAAATAATCAGTGAAAATGGTAAAATATGACCATAAAAAACTCCAAAAGCGAATAAATTCTCATCATTATATTGAAAAAATCATCTGCGGATGCCCGTTTTAAAGGCTACGCACTTGGCATGTCGTTGAGAGACTGCTGTAATTTATATGTGATCAATGCCACTCAAATGCGCAGATCGAGATAGCCTGAAAATGAATATTAAGTTTTACATTTTTCGGTGTTGATAGGTAACTAGCACACTAACTATGACAATGTTACTGTAGGGAAGAATGAGGGGGAGACCACAGTAGAGCACCCACGGTATGACTACACCGAGGATATTCAGCGACCCTCACTTAAAGAGCATGGTGAGATGAACCCAGATTCTGCAATGCGCACAACTAAAATTATGTACAAGGAAAGATCACATATTGGCTGGTAGTACATGCCTGAAGTGAAACAGAGATCCTATAGCGTGTTTGTTGATCAAAATTATTCTACAAAACTACTCAGAAATTCTTTCGACAAAGGACTGACACGTTCATTCCTGATTTTTGCAGCATGGTACTCAAAATATATTATCAAACAATAAATATTTTCAATATTTTCATTGTTACCGGTCTTATTCTATACGAATAGGTTAGATATTCAATATTTTTGGATGAATTCAGTTATCAACATAAACGTCGAAGTGTTGGAAATTAAGTTTCGCATTTAGTTAAGATAGATAATTTGTCAAGAACTATAACTGCCTGCCCTTTATCTGGTTTAGTTACTATCTTATCTTGATTAGAACCGGAAAGTGTGGCATTGATGTTATAAATTTTGCACTGACATAGAAACTTTTTGTCTCGCGGGGTTTTCCAAAAAATATTCTTTAAAAGTAGAAGGTTAAGTAGAAACTTTCAGCGCAAACTCAAAAAATTAAATTTGGTCCCCGATGACAATTGCAAAAGGCTGCTTTCGTCTTGTTCTAACTCTGGGATTTAATTTGAACGGTTAAAAATCCATGAACCAAACTCTGAGACCACCTTCCCCTTTAGACCAATATTTGCTGTGTACAATCGACTTTCCGTTTTACGAAATATCTAGCTCAAATGCTCCACCATCTCCACGCGAATGATTCTACCCAGTCTAATTCTCACGATTTTGTCCAGTTCATTTCTAGTCAAGACAACGTAAATGATTTATGTGCAACCTCACTTGGCGTCGAAAATCTTTTCACGCATATTCCTCTACCAGAAATCGTTGATATAATTCTAGATACACTAAACTTAGATGTTTCCACTCCTGCCATTGGTCTCAGTAAGAAACTTTTTAAATATTATTTAGAACTCAATGAACTGAAATAATTTTTCGTATTCCATGGCTCTACTTACAAGCAGCTGGACGGCTTAAGCATGAGGCTTCCTTTGGTGCCACTTCTGAAAATATTTTCTGGTGTCATAGTAAAAATTTATTATTATAACATTGTCGACCTGAATTCTTGCCCGTCTGTTGAAAACGTTGTGTAAATTTTTTTTGTATAGAAAGAAATTTGATGATAACTCATTTTTGATATTTTTGAACAGCCAACACCTAAATATTAAATTTGCTTTAGAATTCGAACAAGATAATAAACTAAGTTTTCATGATCACACTGTGTACCGAGCTGGAAACTCACTACACTCAGGTGTTTACAGGATCCAACTTTCTCCAGCTTAGGGCGCAGTTATTTCAGGTCCTGGGAGCAAGAGGCTTTAATTAATTATAGCATACTGAGTCTCAGTTTTCTGGAGTGTAGAGTGCGTTCCAAATTCGTAGACCTTCACAGTGAATTCACTTCATCATTATGTAAGTACGACCAGAAGAGGGAAAATTATTCACGGCACTCGGACAGATCTATCATACTTCAAAATACAAGGCAGCGTCTTTCTATCCCTCTGCAGAAACACTCAAACTACTCGAGACATTTCTCATATTATTGGAAACAAGGAGAAGGTGTTTAC
>VOMN01103561.1:0-16062 GCA_014899125.1 Orchestia grillus
TGTGAACAATATATCAGGCCCGGCACAGTCGAGTACTTTACACAAGTACATAGTTGGTGCTCCTAACGAGCAGACTATGCGGCGATCACTCAAAACTAAAGGACCTTAAACGCTTTTTAAATACATCCACCGACGACTGTCCAACCCGATTATCCTTCTAGCTCTTGAGGACGAATGTGAATTCTAGATGGCGCCTCGTTCTCACTCACGATACTGCCTTTTTCTTCTTGCCTGCCGCGCGTCGCTTTCTTCTGGGTACTGTGCCCTTTGAGTGTGCGCGTGACTGAACTCCGTTAGTTCTACCGGAGACCCTTTTATTCACAATGCCATCATGATTCTCGATCCTTATCGAACCTTCTAGAACGAATCTTGCCGTTCTAATGCTCCCCATGGGGTTATTTGGGAAGGGGGTTCGGAGTGGTTAACGGTTGCCGCTCAGATTTCTGAAAGATGCTGTCCCACGCTTGATGGGCAAGGGTTTCAATTTCAAATTATAACTGGTCGGTGGTGTCTTCGTGAATCTGGTCCTTGTGGTTCATTTCGGGCCCTTGGGCTGATTCTCATGATCCTTTGTGGCTTGAGTGAGTGGGCCCATCGTTAGCGTTACTAATTTGCATTTCCCCTCGAGTCGTACTACGCTTCTCAGTGGTATGAGTCGCAGTCTGCTGATACTGAATACTCAAATTTATACAATTGTCTTCCAATAATTTCTTGACAAATGGTGCAATATGCTTGGGGCCATTATCATGTTGAAAGACCATATGGGGTCCTACATGTAGAACTTGGGTAGACTTTTTCAAATTTTCGCTGAGAATTTTGGTATATTGGTCTCGTTTCATGATTCCATCAACCTTCACAATGCTTTCAGTTATATTGGCCGAGGAACATCCGAAAAACATACGACTCCCACAATGTATCACAATTTGGAATATTGTTTTTTTCTGTTGGAGCATCTCACTTGTTCTTCTCTAGACGATAGAAACGTCCCTGTGACCGAAAAATTCCATTTTGTCATATCTGATCCAAGAACCTATGACCAAATGCAAGTTTCTTTAGCAATGTATTCTCTGGCAAAAAATAATCGGGTTTTAATGTGCCTAGCATTAAGAAGAGGTATTTCCTGAGTTTGTATCCTTTTAGCCTTTCTTCATTAAGTGTTCTTTATAGTGTTGATCTTGAAATTTCGATTCCCTTCATACCGAGATTCTACAGCAGCATTTTACTTGTGATCTTTGGGTTTTTATTCCCTTCTCTCATTACTTGTCTTACCAATCGAGGAGAGCGCTTTCCTATCTTCCTTGCCTCGTCCGGTAAGGTTCTGGACGGCGTTAAACTTTTTCTACTTCTGTATAATACTTCGAAAAGTGGATAGAGGGAGTTTAAATTGCTTCGAATTTGACTTGTAGCCACTGCCGTGGTTGAGGGTATCTATAATTTTCCATAACATTGCTTTCTTTCGTTATAGGTATTTCACAGCACGGTGTTGAGATGGGTACGAATAAATATAGGTTTATTATGCTATTATTATTCATCATCTCATGAAAATCAATTATTTCAAAAACTCTAATTTTTGCGTTTTATTAAAAAACACTATCGAAACTTTTGGTACAAGCACTGCTAAGAAAAGTAGCGTAGTGGAGGATTTATTCAAATATATTCAATAATAAAACAAGGGCATGAATAATTTTGGACCTACCTGTAAATAGATGAGTACTCGTAAATAACACAGATTAGAATTACGCAGGAATTGCTGTTGTTCAACTTTCAGAAAAGTTTGTGTAGTAAAATGCTAAGGAGCGTTTGCGGCGGTTCTTGTTAGTGAATTATGTACATAACGGTAGAGAAAGGACGTATAGAGTAGGCAACTCTGCTTGTATAATAAATGGCTACTATGTATTCGTACGGTCTTGGAGAAAGATCGTTATGGGGTGAGAGGTAATAAATATTCAATATTTGTCTAATATTGTTGAATTATTATATCTACTATTTATGTTCCGTAAATCGATTTCAAGTAGCTCAACGTACTACGTCAGTGTCTTTACATTATTTTTTTATAGAGGCTGAGGAACTATTTTCATTTTTATATTCTTGTTTAGGAGCATTAACTAACTTTCAGTGTCGGTATTTTTTAATTAGAGCTCTATATTTGCGGTACACTGTTCAAAAATTGTTATGTGCATAAAGAACTGCATTTAAATTATCCAGTACCTTGTTATGTTAACTAGCTGAACTTTACTTTTTAACTGGAATTGTTTCCGAATTCTCATACTGATTTTCGATTGAGCAATTAGACTGAATGGCTGACAATTTTCTCAGTGATGGAGAAATTTCTGCTCTTTTTGAATTTTAACATTCACATATTGCTTCATTTTGGGAAACTTTTTGCTTCATTTGTCAGTTTCTGTTCTCGTACCAATTTTGATTGTCAATTTAAAGCAGTGAACCGTGTAAATTGTCGCAGAACATCCTTGAAAGTGTGAAAGTATACAGACACAAAATTTGATTCCGTGTGTCGGAAAAATTTAATGGTGTTGCATAAACAGTGAGTGCAATAAATGAACGATACATGATCAAATGTTTATTCACCATAGTTACACTGCAATAAAGCGATTGAAAATTGAGCATCTTATGTATTTTTTTGCGTAGAATGCTAAATCCGTATTAGAATACAAAACTGGTCATAAATTAGTATAATATCAATAAATGCCTTAAATTATTACCTCAAGTATATCCAACACACTGGCAAAATTAGGTGTAAAGCGATAATAAAACGTCCTCGAACATTCCAGAGTGATCTGCGTGACAGGAATACTACAGAACCTTCTAAAAGAATATTGTATTCCATCCACGTACGATAGCGGGTTCCAGAAAATGCCTGAGCACTGCGTGAGAAGGAGGTCTTTGTTCAACACTCCAATTCTAAAATGGTAAAGCCTAAAGAATTTTCTGAAAGAACCACAGCAGAAATTGTTCACATACGTAAAAGCTACGGAAAATTTTTCATTTATGCTGAAAATACCTATGTCAACTATTGGTAACATTATTCACCGGCTCCCGTCATATCAATCCACTGTAAGTTTACGAGGTGCGAGGCGTCCGTCGAAAATTTTAAACCGTGTGGCTGAACATTTAGTCCTTAAAGTCAAGAAGAATCCACGAGTGATTCCATCTGAATTTAAAAATGGTGTGAAAGCGGCTGGGACAAATGTATGCTACAACGCAATCCAAGCTGGGATCCCATTCTCGTTCAAAAAGAAAAACCCCTTTATTGAAACCAATTCATGTCTGAATTAGCAATCAAGGATTTACGTACAAAACTACACAAGTAGCCCCATTTTCGATTGCTCTGCTCTAGTATAACTATGGTATAAAAACCTTTGATTATGTAACGGATATTTTTTACCCCCACTGTAACTTCCGTCACTTTAACTCCTTGCAGTTACGACAAACGCTCTCAATTGATTTGCTGTTCCTGTTTGTGCCACCAGAACCCGTGCGAGGACAGCAACGTCTAGATGGCGACGCATTTAACCCTCGAATATGATAGTTACGCAGCATCTGCGGATGAATATCAAAGACTAGTCAGGACCATGGTCTCGCTGCCTCTAGTTATTGAGATATTAGTGCTTTCGTATTTTCTACGACCCGTTCTTCCTATGTGCCTAACTGAAAGATATGCAACACGTGTTTCCAAAGTTCCATTTTTATTTTGCAGGTAAACATGGTAATTTACAGTGCTATGTTCCCGGAGCCATACATGTACATGATCAAAACCAACAGGCTAATTCAGCGTGAAATTCATTAATGGATGTACATCAAATGCTTCTTCAATCCTAGTTTAGTTAGTGCGATTCATTTTCTTTTGCTAATTAGCATGCCTGTGAGCAGGTGGCAGCGGATTTTACAATCTTTCTCGTGTGACTTGAGTGTAGAATCGATTACTTTTGTGTTAATTTGTGGGTACTCTCTTACTGCATTCTGTGAAGGGTATGGATTCCTTCAGTTAGCCACTTCTAGCACACAAATCACAGAACGGTCATTTGGGTACTCTGTTCCGTCGATGCGTTTCAAGCGTATCCGAAATATATTTAGCGAAGTGAGTACCGTCTTATTGACGGGGGCAGCGAATTGGGAAAAAAGTGGTAATCGAAATTTCTGAAAAATATAAAGCTTCAACATATTCATTGATATCATAATTGAATTTAAGAATCATTTTTGAACAATTTCTAAATTTGCTTGTCCGAGTTGCCTCGTGAGTTTTTTGATGGTGTAAGTTATTTTGGTGCTTACGTATTATCGGGAGGACCTTTAAAAAAACCGGAATTACCTAACCTAACCTAACCTAACCNAAAAAGAAAAAGTAAAAATCAAAAGTCCTCCCGATAATACGTAAGGACCGTTATTTTTCTGTTTTGTATAAAACTCACTTTTGATAACTTGAAGTTTTCGTTATAATTGCAGTTGAAAGTACAGAATCTGTTCTGGTAGTGTTCATGGAAATACAAATGAGGAGTTCAATAAGTATCTTGTCTGTCATTGTTTCCTATTTCTTTTGTCTAATGATTTCTTAGCCTTATGATCAACTGCGTGAGAAAAATGGAAATACAAATATGTCTATAAATTCCATAATAAGTATAGGCTAATTATTATCCCTAATGGTTTCGAAGCCTTTTATGTTTTCAACTTTGTGAGATAGGTGGAAATACTTGCATATGTCCAGAAAGCTAAGGAGTGGGCACGAATAAATACATACTCTCATGTCCAGAAAGCTATGTACAAAATGTGTCCGTGCAGTTCACTCACATGATTTCCAATGCTTCCTTCGTTACGTAACCTTATCGTTGAATCATTTCGTACTTTGTGAACTTGTTCATATTAAAGTGAAGTATCACGAGAAATAACAGCTGCACAGTTAGTATGACGCATATCTGGTGGAATTTTAAGTTTCCCATTGTTACAGAAGGCTGAACGAATTCTGCTAGCTTGCAACTCCTTAAAGATAATATTAATATTACATTTGTGAGGTTTACGCTTCATTTTTTATCGAGCGTTCCCTCACTGAATTGGGAGTCAACCTCCCTTAGTTGTTTTGCCAGTATTAATGACAAGCTCTGTTGTAGTGTTGCGCACTCCATCCTTGCGTGATCAGCAGTCTAATTATGTTGCCTTATAATTATATTCGAATTATTATTTGCAGGGATAAAATCGCCGTACTCTGTAGACGATTGTAGGTTTTGGTCATTGCTAGTACGATTATTCTGCTCGTCGTCTCGTCTGAACCATCACCAAACACAGACTCTTTCGTAGATTTGGTGCTGTACGTAGTATTGTATCTAAAGGAATTCTGCTTGCTCACCAGTTTCCGTCGAATTATAGCGGGCAATTGTGTCGTCATCGTGTCTTACAGCGGTGTATTAGGTTTTGTGGAAAGTTCTGAACATTTTTATTCGTACAATGTGTATTAAAATAGGACACTTTAAAATAAACTTTAATCGATGAAACTGTGTTTACTGATCAATAAGTTTTAATCCATTGCCTGATTTCAGTCAAGCCAGAATCAAGTGCCTTGTCTAAATCATTAGCATAAAATTTCGCTGGTTTGAAGTGAAAACGGTTTCTTTCTGCTGTTTAACTTGACCTAAACTATGAAAAACATCGAGTTCTTCAGAGACAGAAACAGGTAGTAGTCAGACGGTGCAATGTCAGGAGGATAAGGTGGATGTTGTAAGAGGTCCCAGCCGAGTTCATTCAACCTGGTTCTTGTAGCCAAAGACTCATGTGGTCGTGCATTATCTTGTTGGAACTCTCACACCCTTCCTATTGGCTATCGCTTTCCTTAATTTTATGATTTTTTAATGCAAGTTTGATAGCTGATTACAGAACACATCATAATTATTGGTTTTGGTTTATGGATGAATCTCATACTAAATAATGGCTTGGAAATGCTACCAAACACAAGGTTTGGCTCTTTAGACGTTGATATATTTTGTTACTGTTATGTAAAATCATTCGGCAAGCACGAAAATTGCCACTAGGTTTACATAGCAGTCTATTTTTCATCTCCAGTCACAAGATTTTATAAAACTTTGTTGTTTCAGTTCACTTCAAAAGCACATCACGAATAGAATACCTGTCCAAGCGACCTTTTGTTAGAGAGTTTGTGAGGGGCCCAAAAATCATTGTGGAATGTGTATCTTTGCGATGATGAGAATTAATAAGCTATGTTTTTAGACACATTTAACTCTTCTACAAGTGCTCTAGTTGTGACATTTGATATTTCTTCGGGTTTTATCTCAAAACATTCTCATTCGATTGTAATGGTCTCCCTTCCCGAAGATCGCTTTCCAGTCTGAGGTCTTCAGTTTTGAATTTTGGAAATTACTCTTAAACACTTGATTCACCCTCAGTATTATCGCCTGACACGTCGCAAAATTTTGCAGCATTCTCACCTTTTCTAAAGAGAAAATGTTTAACTACTCGGGTATACAATTTTCCCCATCCGTTCTGATTGTCAATACAGGGTATCTGGAATTAATTTTTTAAAAGTAATATAGACAGTTATGAAAGCAGAACGCTCATTTGATGCTATGAAAGCTTTACTCAGGATCTAGCTCTATGCAATACAGGTTTGTTAGCTGATTTCAAGTGCAATAATATGTTTTAATTCGACTGAAAAAATTCCCTGAATGCTTGTTTTAACCATGCTAAATAGCGCTAGTGCTATCTTTCGATGCAGAATTTAATTCTTTTGGTGAGTATGTATCACCACTAAAATATTCAGATTTCCCTTCGTCAATTCATTCTACGTTTCAATTGACGATATTGATAGCACCATTTTATGAGAGAATTAAAACAATTTCTTCTTTTTTAATTCAAGAAAATATTCGTATATTTTGTCATTCATACATTTTGGGCAGTTTCAAAACAAACCATGAATACTGATTGACCGGAACTCTTAGCTGGTTGAAGCAACAATTTCAATATTTTAACGATGTAAAATGCTTAGTAAGATATGATGAAACGGAATTTTATATAGACGAACGTTTCAAGTTATTTATACTTTCTTTCGTCGGTAGTCGTTGCGTACTAATTTATTCCCATAATTTGATATTTTTTATAATGAGAACCAACTGTAGCAAACCCAGCTCCATCATCACTTTTCTTTGAAGTGAGTTTACTTATAGAATTGTGGAGGTAGGCACCGCTACCAAATTGTTATACCGCTATCGCTACTTTCGCTACCTTGACTAGCTGAAATCGCTACCGCTAATAGCCCTATGTTCTCTTTAACATTCTGAAAATGTTAACCGCTAGTGCGCTACCTATGCTCTTGATGTGAAACACTACTAAAGAACTACCAAAAAACTTGCTCTTCAGTGTTCTATATTTTAAAAGCACGCTAAGGAAATCATGTACCCAATCTCTTTTTCTACCTCCAGTAGCTTTATTTAGATAGTCTTGAGGTTGCCCTTCATGAACACATACTTTTCAAATGTTGTGGAGTTCGGGTTTGGGTAAAATTTAATTCCACATTATCAGTAAAAAATGTTTGACATTTTGAATCTTGGGTTACAATTACACACATCTGTTGTGGAGCGAATCAAACGTGCCAGAGAACAAGGGCAATGTGAGATAGTGTAAGTTCATACTTCTATGGATAAATATTTGTTATCGTAACTTCGTTGGTAAACTATTTATTATAAAACAGGGGTTGCTGAAATAGTTTTAAAGATAATCTTACCTAAAGTTGCAGTCGTTCAAACAATATGAATTACAAAAATAGATGAAGTACTTATAGGGTCATTCTGCGGCTGCTCACGCAGGTTCTATCTTGCACAATCTGCAGTGTCAGTGGAAAGGTTTGGTAATTTGGTCATGAATATTTTAAAATATTAGTCGGATGGAGGTCTGCGCATCCACTCTCTTCTAATGCCACAAACGCTCTGTCACAGTTTTAACTATGCAATATTGGTAAATTGTACGTCTAGCAACATGCTAGTAGCCAAATAATCAAAGGAAGTAACAAATAATAATAATCTACAACTACCACGTTGATGCCAGCTTCTGGGAATGAATGATATTACGTTGGTGGGTGCACTCCGTGCCAACTTCTGATTCCTTAGATAGGGAGTTCTAGGGATGTTTTCTGCGCGGAATATGGTCTAATTGTTGTACTCGTATTGTACAATTATGTGTTCATCCTTAAAAAAAAGTATTAATGATTTTGAAAAAATCAGGTACCAGGGTTCCCTTAAATGGCTGTCTGCAGCTTTAGCACTTTTGAATTTTCTGAGTCCGCTACCTACTTTCGTAACTTCTTGCATATAGAAACCGCTACCAGTATTGCTGTGCAATTGAAAAATTCTGCAAATAGCGGAGTAGGGGACTAAAGTAGCGTACCACCCTGCCGTGTTAAATTGTTAGCCAATAATGAGGTTGCACGACATAAGCGCGTAGTGTTCTGGTAGAATTTTTAGCACTTGTGGTTTATCAGATATCGCTTATTCAGTTTGCTCCCGGTTATCTGCATCCATTGATATTTTGAACCAATTATCAATAATTCTGACATTTTCCTGCCCATCTATTATGGTTTCCAATCTAATTCAACCTGAAACTGTACATTAAGAATCACTATTTTTATTGGAATCTTGTTTTTGATAGGACTACGATGTATCTCGCCTGAGTTAACTCCGACTAATTTAACCTAGCTTAGTCGAACAAAATACGCATTACATGACCAAACTGAAGCCGCTAACTCAAGTGCATTTGTGACAAATTCGAATGTCATGTTAAAAAGCATTGGCTTAAATAGTACGCAAAGGGCAGGGGTGAACGAAGCTGAGCACGAACGTTCTTCTCTTGACAGCTTCGAGCGCTGCCACTAATCTAGCACATAAATCTCTTTTATTCAAAGTTTCACCTGCCCCGTTTTGTGAGTCTCAGTAGCGGCTGTTTGATTTCTCTTGCCCTGAATTAAGAGCTTCCCGATATTGCTGCATAAGATTAGGTGCGAGGACCAGCCCAACTTCTGACTCCCACCTGCACCAAACTATCAGCGGTAGACCAGCTCTCTCCGGTCAGTGTGGTCTCCCTCTCACTTTAGCTTATTCTATGGCCGTACATACAGTATATCTTCTTCTATGATTTTTTTTCTATTAATCCGCCTCATTCGGGTCGAAGTCTAACACGTTTAATCTTTACTTCGCGACTCTCATATTCAATCTCCTTAATATGCAGAAGCTAAAAAAATTGTCCTGCGCGCTGTGCTGTACACGTTCTTGCGAAGATTCGTAGACAACGGTTTAGTGGAAAAAAGTGGCGAGTTCAGATGATTGATAGAATATAAATACAAATGTGCGACTGATATTTTTGACAAATATTTTTAAAGAAATTGTAATTTAACACTCAGTTCGTTTTTGCGCTTCCAGTGTATAAGTTAGAAAACAACTCATCAAAATTTTTTCTTCAGTGCCTTATTTTTACTTAAATTTTGGAGTCTACGCTCGGATTAAGTACGAAAAAGTGAAAACTCTTCTTTCAAGAAGATATTCACCCGCTTCTTGTGACACGCGTTATATTGAAGAGATTTTTGCCTACTTCTGGTGATACGTTATATTAAAAAGATTTACGCCCACTCCTGGAGATATATAATAAGAAGATTAACGCCTACTTCTGGCGACGCATATAGTAAACAGATTTACACCAACTTCTGGAAACATGTAATAAGAAGATTTTCGCCCACTTCTGGAGACCTATTATGACGGGCGACTTGCTTGTTGTGGAACAAACGGAACGTGCAGAAGATCAGAAACAAAAATTCTCTGCATATCTAATCTTGTTCTATACAGTGTTTCCCCAAGAATTGAAACTAATCGGAAAGGTGCTGAAGAGTGTGAAGTCATTTTTTAATAAGTCATATCTCTTTAGAAAATAAAGCAGGAAATGTTATTGCGCGTGTTTTAAATAGTAATAGATAAGGAAAAGTATTTAAGTCTTGGCAAAATTTCTCACCTTTAGACCCACAATTATTCCGAGATTCATTGTTACTTCCAAAATTTTGGTTTCAAAAGAACAGGGAATTTTTAATCTAGCATTCCATACAGAAACCAGAAGCTACAAAAAAGTAGAACACGAATTCAAAGAAGCTTATCCTTAGAAGAAAATTCATCCTAAAAACGCGAGCTTTATCAATATTCCTAACCTGAACAGTATGGGATCTATTGAACCTACTTTGTGAATAAACAGAACTGAATTTCGATTCAAACAGAACTTAATATTTAATTCACATTTAGTCAGAAAAGAATGTACTTATATATATTAATGTTAATAAAATATTGCTAACAGTAGCTGATCACGCACAATGAGCGTGATCACGCTGATCACCTACAGAGTGCGTCGTATTTCTAGCAATATGTAATTTTTTGTTTTACCTTAAAAATTCAACTTTACTTCTTACACTACCTCAACATTTTCTGTATTTTACTGAGAAAACGTTTAATGCTAGTGTTGAAACTTACGTGTGGAAAAGTTTTTCGATGACTCAAAACACTTGGATTTACCTAGTGGAACGACGACGGTGTGGTGGGAAATAAAAGTCGAAAGCTCAGAGGATTGATGTTAAAAAATTGCAAATGCGAATGTGATTCATAAAACTGTTTTTGATTGCGATCGCTGTATTTCTTTCTTTTAAGTTCTTTGTTGCTAGATCAAACCTTGGTAAGCTCAGGAGCAGCCAGAACTTACGGCTTGCTTAGTTATCTGGCTGACCGCACATGGCGTTCCCACACTGAACCACATCGATTTGCTATCTTTTTCCCTCGACACCTGATTGAGCATGTCTCTTTTTTGATGATGAACTTCGAACTACTGCTCGACAGTTTACATGTTCTATGGCAATAAGTACTCAGTATGATGAATCAATAGAATTTACTCAGCGTTTATCGTAGGAGTTTTATTTTACAGAAATTCATGGTCTAACCTTGGTGACTCGACGCCCGGTAAATTATTTTGGACGTGCTCTGTGCTGTTGTTGATGTTGATATTTTTCGTCTGTTAATTATTTCAGTATTGAAGCAAATTGGTGGCATTATGATTTTTTTATACCTGTTATTTAGCAAGAAGGCACGAGGTCATTTTAAGGACAGGTGTTGTGAGGGGAATCCTAATATTCATTAATTGGTATTTAATCTTCTGATGACAAATTATGAGAATATAATTGAATTGCTAATTAGGTCTCGTAACTGAATAACTTTAATTAGGTGAGTTTTTCAACGCCTTACACTGCTTTTACGTACACAAAGATATGAATCGACGGGAAGTTGCTATGTTATAAAGTTAGCTAATATGTCAGCATTTAAAACGTATCAGTCTACCCCTACACTGTCGGAATAATATGACTTAAGTAACGCGGCTAAGAGGTCTAAACTCAGCCCTGGTGCGGAGTCTCAGATCTCAAGATGCATATAATGATGGTTTAACGCGATGAACCGTAGGAACGGTAGTGAGCATTGAACAGAACATAGCCTCCGATGTTTGTCTTGGCGTTCTCGACGTTGAATGTTAAAAAAACGATCTTCTTGTGTTTCACTCTAAATCAGACGTAAATGGCGATTCTCGAGGAAGTTTAATGATGATGCAATCTTTTTGTAATATTCGCATCGTCTGACGTAGATGGAGTTTTCTCGATGTTGAATATTGTTGAGGCGATCTTCCTATGTTAAACGCCTTGGTTGACAAAGAAAAAAATTGTTTATTCTCGAATGGTCTTTTAATTCGTAACATTACATCTTTAAAATTGAGATTTGAAAGTCTCGATGAATCGTATAATTGAGATCAGTAAGACTACAATCTTAAAATACGTGGGAAAAAAATACGTGGGAAAAATACGTGTTGAATTCGTACTGAAACTTCGGATCGCGATTCTTAATTCGTTCTTAAGCACGAAAAGTTAAGTATCTATCCTGCTGAATATAGTGTGATCTTTGTACGTACCTCTTAATATGATATTCACAGGGCAACGACGACTTATTGCAACTTAGATTTTTTACACATAAGATAGACCGCAAAACGATAACAAAAAAAGTTGAACCTGTTCTGAATTCTACAGTGTTAGAATTCTGTATTCTAAAGTAGAGTTATAGTACGACGGAACTTCTACGAATATCTGCCCACTAGTTCTCGTAAAACGTATATCAAGGGTGGGATATGAGTAAGCAATTGTACTGTACAAACTTGAGTTGTTAGAAAGAAAAAATAATTTGTTCCAACGGTCAAGTAGATGATAGACGTGACATTATAAGGTCAATCGCTTGGCAGGAACTAAAATAAGAATGCAGTGCATCAATTAAAGTAGCAATCATATTAATGCTGCAAACTATTATTTCTAATTCGGCAGCTAAGGGCCTTCACACTCTGCAATCGATAATTATAATCGACAGAGTTTAAGTTAGTGTACAAATTTGTTGAATTATTCATAATGCATGTGCGAAGGAGGGGACCTTGTGGCCCGATGACGGTAGAAGTTTTCCCTTCTACATCTTGCTTGTCATTGCTGACTTGGTTGAAGTAGGAGAGGAGGGTGATGAGGGTGGGGGCGAGACCTCAAAGTCGTTCGTGTACCGTCTCGCACGATAAACCTTCCAATAATGATGCCCGTTGGCCGGTCCTTTTGTACCGCCCGATGGGTTGGTTACTTACATGTACGGTCGACGCGTGGGTTTTGCTTATGGCTGCCACATTGGTTAATTCCAGGATTTCAATATAACATAAATGTTATCTAAATCATAACGTATGAAAATAATCCCTAATAACACAAACAATGCATTGATATCTATTTAACCACTGACTATGTCAATTGATGGACTTTGAAAATGAATGCTTCCGGCAGGGAGAGGTGAATTTATCGTCCAAACTTCGACCAAACTTTGATATGTTTTCGGAAGGAGACCGTACGTAACGTCGGCTTAAGTCGAGAAGTGTACATAAGATGCGTAGCTTCTAGAAGGCGGCGTTGGCGATGCCTTTCTTGAAGTTAGTCCAGAAAAATTTTGTGTGTTGCATCCGACGGAATAACATGCCCTTTTGATACATACATCTTTTATTTTTTCTTCCCTATCCGGTGGCGATAGGGTTCAAAAGCCATTAGAAAGTACTTGGATTTGCTGACTAATTATGCTTTGTATAAATATTATTTTCATTCTTCCAGTACCTTCAACGAATAATGGCCTTATCAGAAACACTACTGTCAAAGTATTTTATTACCCTTATCCATTCAAAAGCAAGTCATTCTTATTTTATGTTGCTGGTTAGTATGGAACTATAAACTCCTTTCCCTTTTCTCCCTTGATTCATTTCCTTCTTAAACCCTACACGTTTCTTTTATATGCATGCGTAATTTCTTTTTTCTTACTTTACGGGATGTACAGTAAAAACACTTCAAGCATATTGATCTTTGTTTAGTAATAATTAGCGTGGGCCGAGCGCTAGTGTAAACTAAGTTCGATTTCTCAGCCATTACTTTTTAACTGCAAATTATAATAATTGGTAATTGCAATTGTGCAATGAAGTGTATGTAATCGAAATCAGTCGTTATTGGAGCAATGTAAAACTCGAAACGTGAAAAATTGATTTTCGTCAGTTACGGTTTCTTTTGATTTAGCCAATAAGATATGATTTTGTAAAAGGGTTTGGTTAGGGGACCGTTCACCATTGAACTAAAGTAAACTTAGGGTTAGATATTCAGTTCTATGCTTGACACCGATTCTAATTCCTTCTACAAATCTATTGGGGTTTCAGAGTACCATACTCAAATTTAAATTATCGATATTTAATTCTGTGGAGTTTTTAAAAAGTTCAGCTTTTTTTCCACATTTTGTTGCCAATCTTTCAACCGTAATTTTATAGTTGTATCAGGTATGTACAAAAAACTACACGACGTTGTTAGGTAATGTTTGGCTAAAGGTGCTTATCACTTCACGTTTAACTCTAGGCCACTAAATTAAGAATCACTACTTTAGTAGTCTTAACATGACGCTCATACCTAATTTTAAGCTTGTAGTCGTACTCATTGAAAAACCGAGTAGTTCCATGTTTCGTATGTGGATGATTTCGGAGTATATTTTATTTTTTTGGTTAGTTAATTTCCAGGACTGCGTTCGTTTGGCTCAATAGTCTATTTTGATGTTATTTTGTATGCACTCTGAATTCATGTATATTAATGGTTAACTGATACTTCGAGGAACCGTTAGCTTGTCTCGCTTTACAGGGTGTGTACAGTATCTGGAGACACCTTACTCACTTTTAGAAAAACAGCATGCATTAAACGATTCTCTTGATTTTTCGTCGACATAAACTGAACTCGCCGACGAAGGTGTGATTTGTATCTGAAGTCTTGATGAACAACATTCCTTATTGTTCCTTCAGACACTTGTTGATCTTTGGCAAGATGTCACATTGCCTTCTCAGGATTTTTGTCGATCATGCCATGCATTCTTCTGACAAACTCAGGTGTTTTGAGTGAGGCAGAGCGTTGACAATGCTGTTTTCTCTTGCTCGAGGCCAAATCATCTCCACTGTTTTCATTCAGCTCCTTCCTAACTTTAGGAACGAAAGGTCTGGTGACTTTTAGAAATCTCACAGTTTCTAGATTGCTGTTTCGCTTTTATAGACACTATTACAGTGTGTCTTTTCATTTCATTGGTTATAGTAGTATCTGCCATGGGAACTTCTGAAATAAAAAATGCATTAATAATTATTATCGGGTTAGTTTAAATTACTAAAATATTGGTGTCCTCAGATACCTTACACGCCCTGTACTTACGATCCTTATGTTTTCACATGTCGGTTAACAATAAGATTGCAGACGGACCATGCTTATTGAAGAATTTATGTAATGGTAAAAAAATGTGAAATTTGAATCGATTATGTAACATTATTCATTTAATTTATCTGTAGAATTACGCGATCTTTCTTAGAAACAGTACAGCTATTGAACTCTCAACGTTCAGTCTCACTTTTCTTTTGAAAATTCATCCATTTAGGCATAAGAAAGAAAACAATCGTTAATATCGGAAGTTCATTTCGATAGTAGAACAGATGAGACATTAGTGAAGCGATATAAGTGAACTGAATCTGTGGTAAAACCGTAAGCTAAAGCCTAGAGGTTAAACAGCTAAGACTTGACTTTTATTTGGGTAACTAATGGACGAAGCCCCGCCAAGAATGGCTCGACAAATGATACTAAATTCTGAAGAGACCCTCATATTTACGGTAATTCTGACATGAAACAATGCTATTTTCAGCATCAATGATACGGACTGCTTTTTCTGACAGTCTCGCTATTAGCTTCAGACGGATGGATGGGAGGACCAAACAAGCAACTCTGGACTATTATTATGTAACTAGTATGTACGCCCGTTAAAAATAACGGCTTTGGTGAACACATTCATTGAAATAACTAATTCTGATGAACATATATAGAAAGTTATAAAATAACAGTATTTAAGTAATTGTTGACTAGGATCAATATTAAATAAAAAGTTTTGTTATAAAATCAAATATAAACGATGCATTCGTTTTAACATAAGAATTTGTAAATTTGAATTTGTAACGTTATTTTGAACGTTGCATTCGTAAATAGAATTTGTCCAATTCACCCGCTACAAATAAATACATTTGTATTGATTCATAAAATTGCCAAAAACTAGGCCGTTAATTTAATTAACAGCCTGTAAAATGACATTTTAGCTGAATAGAAAATTTGCACATATTTATGTTTAACTAACTTTCATGAATGTTTTTGTTAAAAAATTCTTCGACACTCATACTTATATACAGTATCCAAATTACAAATTCATGAATTGTTCAACTTTGTGCTATTATCCTCGTTTGACCGGGAATAAATTGTATCCATGCTACCAGCTGACTGAATGTGAAAAGCAGTGGTTGTATCAGTATTTTTTTATGTAAAAAGTGTAAAGTTAATTTTGCTCGGCTATTCCTTCAGAAGCGGACACCAAACATATGTACAGGGTGACACAAAAAAAGAGGGAGGATGTATCACAA
>VOMN01103570.1:0-46409 GCA_014899125.1 Orchestia grillus
TAAGTGCATTAGGATATTTACATGTATATGTACGCTTAGCATTAAGTCCTGTAGGATGCCCTAGAATTCATAGAACTTATTCGGGCCACAAGTAGCTATGTATAAAAAACTGTTCATTGTAATGGTAATAACACTTGAGGTAATAAAGTGTTTCAAAACGGAGAGATGCCAAGTGTGCACGAAAGATAGCAGTCCCGAAGGCCCATTTAAGCTGAGGTAGCCTAACAGTGTTCCCCTGAGGGCGCTAGTTCCCATAGCAAAGGATAGACATGCCTAGCTAACTTAACCCCATTACCTATAGCCTGTGCTATACCCCCTGAGAGGTATTATCCCTATAGAATGGTATAATTAACTTGCCGCCAAGTATTGTTCTAAGTCTAAGGAAATATAATGACGAAATTAAGAGAAATCTGATTTTGAAAGGGGCCGCATCCATCTCGCTCAATTTGACGCGAAAGCTGCAAAGACTGAGTAAAAAACAACGACAATGGATCCGTACTAAAGTGAACTAAAATGAGGCTACCTAATGTGTACACTCGTCGTAATTTAATGCTGGAATGAACCTGGATTCTATTTCTTTGAAAATGGTGCCGTTTTCGCAATATTTAAATGGTTATTGAATCCCTAAGTCACTCACGATTTTTATTCTTTGAAAAGTGAGCAAAAGTGTAATTCTCGTACAGTTGCTCTCAACAGTTGGCGAGCTTACATTTCTAAGAACTACATAGTAGAGTATTATCAAGTTGTTATAAAAACACACGGAATACTCGAATTTAGTAATTGCTTGCACATAAGACACGCACGCAGACAGGGCTCCAGCATTTAGAACATGGACCACGCAGTAACAACTTAAGGAAAGGTCTTACGTAAATTGCCAACAAGGACACAGACACTTTTATTGCGGAGGAATGGGACTGCCCTTCCTTGCCAGCAAGAAAGCCCAGCTCACCATGCAAGGGCGGCGGCGCTGTCAACATGCAGCAAGAAGCTGCTTCATGTTCACGTGTTGTTGCCACAGACAACGTCCATAGGACTTCCGTATTGCAACAAGATCAATGCACAGTCGAGAAATGAAAGCTGGGAATTTACTTCTTTGTTTTCGTTGTTGCTCATGTCCTAATTAAATGCAGTATAATTTGTGCCAGAACGAAAACATAGCACCCTGGTAAGCCAGCTTAACGAATGCTTGCGAGAGAATCTACAGTTATTATAATTAAGCTTAATGTAATGAAAAATAGTTTCAAGAGTATCGACAGTTTTCCTCGCAAATATTGCCTATGCTTCTTCAGATGGTGATCACCGTTACTTGAAATCAGTGAAAGAAATGAATAATTTCAACAATCTACATTCAAGAATCTTTCGTCACTACTGTAAATTTTACCCGACCATGCGCTAGAAGTATTCATGCAGAACCCTCAACGATACCAGACAGGGAAAAGGAAACAGAAAGAACGCATGGCAACACTCGCAGAGGAAATCAGTTCAACAGGACGCAGCTTCCCCATTAACAGTAGACAGAAGTTGAAGAATAATTCATGAAACCTACCAAAAATAGAGCAGCAATTTGAGCTTGCAACTGCCGCTATAACGGTGCGTAGCGAAGGATACAACTGAGGAACACACTCACCAGAGCGCACTTGGTGCCTGAACTATCAGATGCACTACATGAACTTAGGTCGAGGAATCCTCAACATCTTCGATGATCGCCCAATCCTCGAAACTGCGAGAATATGATCTTCTTCAGTAATTTTTATCTCCCTGCGAAGTAAAGCATTTATGTTTCCCAATTATTACCTAAAATTCTCACCATGTTAACTAACCACTGAAAGTGTTAATGAAAACGTAACTCAGAAGTTAGTAGGAAATATTTTGATTTAATTGGTTAATTTTAAGCAATCAGGCCAATGCACAGACATATAAATCTAATAAACATATAAACCTTAGTTTTCAAAATTAACGTTAGACTGGTTCAGTTCACCAAGTTTACTAACTTTACGCACGTCAGCAGAAAAGAATATCGAGGGTTTCTAGAATGAATTAATCTAGGTAAAAAAATTCACGAAGCGTCCAATTCTCGAGTACGTAATTTTTTCTACAATTTTCAACAAAGAGATAACGGTGCTTACGTATTATCGGGAGGACCTTTAAAAAAACCGGAATTACCTAACCTAACCATTACATTTGTAATTCCGGAGGCCAGAACGTCGCAATTGCTTGCTATATAATTTCATTGGCTTCATATGATGAAATAATCATATCTTCTGAACATATTGACCAGTAATATTTTTCCAGGGCAAATTTCATGTACAATTTAGGGTAAAAACACTTCATACCAGGATTTTTCGAGAAATTTGTTGGGCAAGAGCAACCACTGCATGGGGAATTCTCCCAAATTTCGGGTAAATGTTTGTATTCTTTGGGAATGAGGTCCTCCCGATAATACGTAAGGACCGAGATAACTTAACCGTCATGCACAAAGAAAACTAACAGTAAATTTAAATTTGTGACTGCGACGACTATTTTCCTTAGCTTATTTAAAAAAAAACTGATTACAAAACCTGCTGCTTTGTCATAACATTTTCGAGTACTGCTCAAGAATTCGAGCTCGGAATTTTGAAGAATGGTATTCCTATGAAACCAACACAACCATGTCAAACAAAGGCTGAAGGCAAAATTTCAGTCACATAATCTGTAAGTGAAACGCAACAACACAAAAATGTTATTTCTGCAGTTACTCTTCCTCTCGCTAAAATTTCGGTGACAACACAACATAGTTCTTTTCGAGATCTCTCACCAATTATTGAAAGTAAAAAATTCTTGAAAGTATTGAGCTCATACGTATGAATTCGGCACGAAAATCGTACTTTGAGATCTTTCAAAAATAAATACCCAATTATACAATAATGGGGATTCTACCGCAATTAATTCACGGCCAGTCCAGCTGAAAGTAAACAAAGCGCAAACAAGAACACCGAGCGCCCTGGGCTTGAATAGAAGCCGGCTGCATAATGGCAATGTTGCTCTTGGGCGTTGCGACACAGCCTCAGAGCTTGTCCAGAGTGTGTGTGCACTGCACAAGATAAACGAGGTGGGAATGTGCAGTCATTTGTGAGAGGCAGGGCAGATGTGAATGCCTATGCAAGGGAGAACTGGCCATCGGTCAGCCCTAATGAGGTTAAGTTGAGTACCGGTAGGTCCCACAACACAGGATGAAAAGTGTGAACAATGATGAGTGCTCGAGATTTTAAGCAATACATCCAACTGAGTCCACTTAAACATTCAAAGCGCCTTGAAATTTTGGCATTTACCGCCAGCCAATGACCTAAAAGCATGCGTAAGCGTGCCTCATAAATGAAGACGCCTCCATTGATTACAAAAAAGTCAACTCTTCTGTGAATATGTCAATCAGCTTACAAAGGACGCTGCTTTCCTATTTAATACGCGCTAATAATTAATAATTTAGCACTGAGGAAGACAGAATGACAACGAATATTGATTCAAGTCAACCAAAGTTGATGGCAGATGTTGCCTTTGATTTCTTTTAAAAGTACGCCTTGCTGGCCCTCTCATTAACATACAAATTGAAGGGAGACATAATCTGTTGACGTGAATATTCCGCACGCGACTACCTTGCACTTTCGTGCTGGAGATTCTGACCTGAAAATGAGGATATGTATTCAGGTCACTAGGTTTTCTCCGTTACATTCGATATCGGGTAAAATGCGGCGTCCGAAAATGAGAGGTTCTATTCTATGAGAATGTCAAAAATAGGCCATTAACCTATTGCCTTCACCACACAACGCTTGGTTGCTGAATTATTTCGGTCAATGAGAAAATAAGTCGAAGACTCATGGCTTAGGGGACTAAAAATGATCTATAAATAAAATAAAATACTTGGTATCTTCAACCCTTAAATGCACGCATTTAATCTAAAGGATAAACAAAATATTTTGAGGGCAATTCTAAATTATAATAAGCCAGTAATCCCATAGATCAAATTAGATTGAAAATTTACCATTTAATTAACTAAATTGCTAGTTGTATCATATATGATACAAAGCGAGACTTCCGGTTATTCCATCAAATTGTTAGTTTGTATCATTTATGATGCACGGTGCATTTAAGGGTTAAGTTTATTTCTTACACCAAATCGGATCAGTTTATTGAGATGAAATACGATGACCAAACAGGAGGACAAGATATCACTCGGCCACTCAGACAAGACTAGGGAAAGACGAGAAAGAGAGTAGTTTATTCCTTCTAAAAGGAACTAGCCTCATCACGTCGTACTTTGAGCCGATGAACACCAGGAAAAGTTGAAAAAATAGCAACTATGAAATCCCAGAAACCGGAACACGTTAACAGTGATCGAGGAAGGACCATTTTGTCAATAATGCATATTAGATACTTAACCCTTTGACGACCAAATTATTTCATGGATAAAGCAGCAATTTTTGCCTTTGTACAAAAAAATAGAAGCATTATTATGAAACGCAACGTCCTTCAGGTCGATAAAAGATTAGTCAAAATCTTACTGATACAGGATCTAAAGCTTAAACTTTATACACTTCTGTGGATATTTACACTTTTGGGTGCCAACTCGTCACAGTGGTAGATTTTGGAGTAACTCATTAACGAGAAACTACAACGTCAGTTAGGCATGCAGTAGTTAGATGAAATGTACTGAACTGACGTTCAGATAGCTCGGCGATGGTGAGGCGCGAGATCACGGTCGTGCGATGGTGAGGCGCGAGATCACGGTCGTGCGATGGTGTGCCGTGTCTGGTCTGATTTTGCCGTGTTCTGACAGATGACTGCAACACACGTGAATTCCGCGGGACTCTCGAAAAATATTTCCCCCGAAACACTAGATTATCACGCGAGACTCCACAATATAAATTTTTCGGGTAACAAGGCGCGCACCAGCTACATTTTATAGTGCATTCACACGACTATTTAACCCCTCTACCAACGCACCATACATTCGTGTAGAGGAGGTTGATAGCGGAATAAGATTTGTTTTTATCAAAGTTACAATTTTATTAAAAAATCCATGTTCTAAATTGAATAAATTACTCCCAGTGTGAGAGTTTCTGTTTTGTTCTAATGCGTACCAGTTAGTTTATTAGCTATGAAATAGATGAGGATTTCTCACTAACGGGAGTGAATTTCATATTTTTTCCTTTGCTTAGTTTAGTACATGGGTTCTTGTAGCTGGGGAGGAATAAGTACATTGTCTTCAACTAATGCCTAACCATTTCGGATGACTTCTTTTCGTTTACAAACAGCTAAACCATTAAAAAAATGAATTAAAGATTCATTACATGAATATTCTCGTTTCGTCAATCAAGATTGCTAGACTTAATTCCCTATTCTAAAAACCATGTTCCCAGTCAACTACAACCATGACAGCATTTCGAATGATCCGATCAGCCCACAGATTCTCAAACGAAAAGAATTTAAATACACTGCAGTCTGTGATAAAACAGCTGATCAACCAGCCAGTCTTAGCGCAGGTATTATAAATGAGGAGAATCTATCCTTCGATAATGATTACTCCAAGGAAGAATGAATAATTTATTCTAGGCCAATACAATACTGAGACAAGGAATGTGACATGAATAAGAAATGTACTCCACTGAAGGGGTGGCAAAAAAAGTGGGCCTGCATAATGAACGGCTCATAATTTCTTCCTTGTCACTCGGTACACAGTTGCAAACAATTACTAAGCAAGCCAAAGAAGGCATTTGCCTGCTTAGAAGGTAAAATTGAAAAGTTTCATTCGGAAGTCACGTAGCTCAATTCCCTAGGATGAACTATCTGTTGCTTCGGTAAATTCACGCGCTAGATCCATAATCACCTTTCAAAATAGGTACAGGACTTTGGTAAATACATTTTTTTTAATGCTACATTTTGCTTTACATATTGTTAAAAATTAGCCAATAATGTTGAAAGTATTTAATAGATCTGAGCAGAGTATTCTCGTATACTTATATTTTCAATACAAAAATATGCATGAAGCATTGAAAAAATACCGGCAAAATGAAAAGCAAATGAACCAAATGAAGGGCTATAATCTATTTCAAGTTCGGTTTTTGAATAAGTTTATTTACATGAAAATGCCTAATTTCAATGCACTGACTATTTTCACGCTGAAAAATTATTTACACAAAGTATTAAAATCCATGTGTATAAGTGCTGACGGATTTGGATTGTGTGGAGAAAAATCACTCGTTAACCAAAAATCAATTATATTCGTAGCACAAATAATTTATGACCTATTAAGGTCTGAAGTCGAGGCCCATGAATACAAAATCGTGCAGCAAGCACATATTCATCTTAGAAACGATAGAATTATAACGCGTATATCCAGGTACTTATATTGGCCCGCCCATCCGAGTGCTTACATTGGTTTCTTGTAGACCAAGATTGAGACCTTATGCTCCCAATCATGCGTCATCCTCGCAAAGGTGCAGACTTTTAATCCATTTCCACCTTTCTTCTACACTTCATTTCCTCGCCAAAACCTGACAAGAATGTCGGCTCATGAAGACAGTTGTCTAGACTCAAGAGTTACACATTGTGCACTGCTACTCGCATCTCCGTGATGTCTGGTCGTCAGCAGCCCACACAGACGTGGGTGCCCAATACGTATACTAAACAAGACTAACTTCAAACTAACGATTGGCACAAACGTTTGAATTGTGTGATGTGTGAAGTTTAGCAACACATTAAAGCTGACTTTCCGCTATATCGCATAACAGGTTTCACTTGCGTTAGCACATGTTCTTTTATAGGATAGTTCAAATCTGAATAAAGTATCCGCTGTTGGGTACATTGACCTCGTCTACTGATGCTCATGCAGCTCTATTAGCTTGACCGCTCATTCCGTGCCACTGCTCCCACAACTAGGGACTGAAAATAAGAATTCAACTCTTTTTGGTATTAAAATTAGAATATGGATGACTGTTGTGTAGGAGTCCTTATGTTTGAATAAAACGTGCAGTGTACTACAGTACAAAAACTAGAAAAACGAGATAAGAATAAGTAGCACTCGTGCCCTGCTCAGCTGTGAAGCGAATGTGAAAGGAGCAAGCCTTACAGACAGCATGCTGAGGTCATGAACAACGGCCTGTGTCTTGGAGTCATCTTGAAGAACACATCTGAAAGCACATAGCAAATGTGCGTGTTCAACTAAATAGTGAGGAACATGAGCACGAAGACGTAGACGATAATTTAATCTTTGGGAACATTTTTTTAATACATACAGTGGTGTTCAAAATTAAGGACCAAAAAGGAAAACTACGATATTTCTGTAGTTAGTGTAGCAAATTTTCTCGCATTTTTACATATGATAAACAATGTTTATATCGCATAATCAGGTTATACACGGCATATCTCATACAACCTGAAATATGTGGTGTTCGAGAATGAAGATTGTTCATCATCTGTGAAAATTTGGGGAATTTGCTACACTTAATACAGAATATCGTACTTTTATTTTTGCTCCCTAATTTTGTACGCCACTGTACTTTAATTCCTAGACATAGAAGTAGGGACAATCAATGAAATAATTAGGAAAATTTGTCGATTTTTGAGGATATCGGGAAAATGTTTCATGAACACGGCTACCTACAACGGCGGCAGAAAAACTCCGCACCGCCAATATTTTTAAGGAATTATAAATTGGATTAAAATTTAAGTAATTAATCATAAAAAGCTATATATCATTGGATTCAGCACTGTTTCTTCTTCAAAATATCATATTCATTTATTTAATTACTCCAGCTTGGAGTTATTTTTTTAAAAACGTAGCTCGACGAAGATTTGTAAGTCGGAAAGAAGACTCCGTACTTTAGAAGTAGATGCCAATCCTGAAACTCCATCCCTATCTCCGACCATACGACATCTAAAATCTTGATAACAGTCGTTCCAATGTGCTGAACGTTATAATTAATTAATTAATTAATTGTTAGTGACAATACCTTGTTTACCTCTTAGTGACCGTGAGGAACTTATTAAACTCCATATTGCTGAACTGTCAAACAGAGAAATTGGCAGAAGACTCAAATGTGATGAAAAAACTACGATTGACTAAGGTAAGGTACCAGAAGACCGGCAGTGTTCCAGCGTTCGAGACAGTCCGAAATTTGGGTGCCCTGGAGTTATTTCTCACATGGAAGATCGCGCCATTAATGATCCGCAGCCTCAGAAACAGATTTGAAATTTCTCAGGTTTGACAAAGGTGTGATCTCGTCGCAAAGTGTCCAGTTTCAACCATTAAGAATAGATTGAATGAATTTAAGTCGAGAGGTTGCATTGCAAGAGGCAACCGATAATATCGGTAAAGTACAAAAAGCGCCGTAAGGAATTCGTCAGATGTCATGACGCGTTTGACGCCTCATACATGCTCCATGGCGTACGGCTAGCGTGATGGCTTCGTAACCGAGAGGACCCAGGTTCAAATCTCGGCTCAGTCAGTCGAGGCATTTTTACGTAAGCAGGGAGTACTTCCTAGGAAAAGGAAGTTTAAACCACAATACCTCACCACGCCAGTAGATGTAAAGCATTGAAAACCCAACGGTAAAACGTGTTGGAATTAATAAAGGTTCACACTGGCATAGGATACTTTTCAGCAATGACAGCAGGTTCAATATGTAAGGCAGCGATGGCAGACAATATGTAAGGCAGCGATGGCAGACAATATGTTCGGCGAATGAAAGGTGAGGAATTTCATCCCAGGTGTACAGTTCCAACAATTCAAGGTGGTGGAGGTTTTGTCATGATATTGGGAGTCATCAGTGCTCATGGTCCAGGACCTCTCGTTCGACTGCAAGAACAAATTAATTCGACTAAATACATCGGCATGTTAGCCGAGCATTTTGTGCCGTTATGATAACAATTTAGAAGAAAATCTCATCTACATGCAGGATAATACTCCCACACACAGCGGCTAATGCCAAGAGATTCTTCCCGGAGCATAACGTTTCACGTTTGGACTGGCCTGCCCGGTCACCAGGCCTAAATCTAATCAAGAATGAGTGGCACTATATCAAGCCACAGCTACGCAAAGATACCAGCAATAATCTTGATCAACTTTGGTCTAAAATGAAAGAGCATTGCGACGCCCTCTCTCTATATAGACTACTGTCGGAAATTAATCGAGGCAATGCCATAAAAATTGCAAGCTGTCAAATCCCAGAAAGGCTATAATACTAAATATAGACAATTAGGTTTATTGTTAACACAATTTTGTGCTAAAATTTCATGAAAATTACACATTTTTTATTTCATCTCTTGGCTTTTCTTATTTTGACTTCTCATAAAACTAACAAGAATACGAGCACAATTCCATCTAACAGTCATAAATAAATATAGTAAGTAAATGAGAAAATGAATCGAATGGTTCATAGCTTATTAGTAAGGTCTGCCAACTTAAATTTAGTGGAATTTAAAATCAGAGAAAAATTGGCGCTGCAGAGTATCTTTCTGTCGCCACCGTATATACAGGGAAGATGACCGCTGTACAACAGAGAAAATAATTAGGAAAGAATTATTTTATGAAATTTAAACATGCCCACTAGCAAGAAAAGGTCCTGGTTGGTTTTCGGAATCATCAACGCGGGAACAAGTTTCACGTGAACACACGTGGACGTGGAGAAAATCTTGGGAAACGCGATAGAATTTAGCGCAGTAAATATTATTTTCACTCCATTCGATGGCGAAAAATAATGATGTTAATAGAAGAAAAATACTTGCAATGCGCTGCTTACATGGTAGCTGGACAAGTTGCATAATGAAATAAGAGGACAGTTTCATACGACGCAGCGGACGAATGGAAACGTATAAAAAATTGAGGGAGGTATTACCACGGTGGATTTAGTGACGTCACTAGAAAATAGTTCGCTTCATAAATTTACGGGTAAAACGTGCAGACTAGATCAAATAATACTTCTATATGAAGGATAATTCCTCTACCATATAAAGTCCTTAATTTTAGAGACGCACCAGCATCCCCAAAAGTTATTCGTTATTCCCAAAACAGCAGAGCAGGCACGAACAGCAGCGCCGTCGCTGCCACACACTTGTTCAACTCAGGCGACCGCCGCCGACATATCATGCTACCGTGGGACGCGTGCAGATGTGACGCGAGCGATGTACAGATACCATAGCAGCCCCTAGTGTCGAGGGAATGATGTACAGATACCATAGCAGCCCCTAGTGTCGAGGGAATGATACAGTAGAGTACTGCATTTAATAATTAAGCAATTCTTTCACATTTTCGTACATTTTATTAGTCTACTTAATACTAATGATGTTTTCAATTTCAATCACTAAATTAAAAACCGTCATTATTATAAAAACGTCCGTTTTCCCGCGTAGATGCTAGACTTCGCCAAAGGCGCTTTATTGCTCGCGTCTAACATCGGCATTTGTCTCACGATCACATGATACAACTGTATTCTTCTTAGTGAAGTTAGAAGTCAGAGGAAAGGCTTAGGCATAAACAAGCCTACTAGAGTATCAAATTGTGCAACAATGTAGTATCTTGAGCAAATCGTCACGGGTTAGAGGGTCGGAAACGTCTCGCATTTATCGCATATTACTTCATTTGAATAGTGATGAAATTTGACCTTTTTAGACGGAATTCAAATTTCGTCATGATTGTGGAACTATTGTGCATTTTATGAATTATCAGAAAGGCAAGAGCTTAAAAGGGCCAGGAAGTTTAAGACAGCTAACGGCTCCTATGCCACAAGCATCAGAAGTGGGCGCAGTCGAAACGAAGGCAACAGCAACCAGCACGAGGACTTGCATCGGGCGGATCCACGTACCTCAACAAGATGAAGATAACCTCATTTTTGCAAAATTTCCACTAGTTCATATTCATTTCCTCACAAATGTTGGTCAACAAAATGTAATTACCTAGGTAGACAATTCATTTCATGAAAATGAGATCGGGTTAATTCATGATCGCTATTGAGCAAAACATATTCCAATATGCAGTATAATTATACTTCCATGACGTCGTTTAAACATGTAATGACATTGTCTCAGAAGTAGTGTGGAGCACTCGCTACGCAGGGGCAGCACCGCGACGTCGCTGGCTGAGGCAAGACATTCTAACATGTACCGGAGTATCGGTCCGTTTCCGTCATCAGAGGAAACCTCGCGCCACCAGGCCAATTGGATATCACGCCCATAATATTACCAGTACAACAATCAAATTCATACTTTAATGTAGTCCTAAAATATTACTGGCGCAATAAGAGTCCTACATCATTAGAAATAAATACCTCCCGGGCATTTGATGATCATTTATTAATATTCAATATCCGTGACATCTCTAGACCAGTTCTGGTAGCCACTGCAGAGCTAAACACGTGTTTTTGAATTGTGAAGGTCCCCATTGTCTCACCGACGCCTAATCATCAGAAAAACTAGATTTGAGTTTCTTCAATACTTGAAGTTTGCGTCTCACGCCCTCATCAGTTTGAGGCTCCATAGAGCATTAATTCAGAGTTAAAACATAATATATATTATATATTTTCGTTCAGTTCGCGTCAATTTTCTTGTGTTATGAAATTCTTGATGAGCCCTGAAAACCCAGATTTGATTTAATTAATAGTGATAGCAGTAGTCGAGCATATAGAAAGTCTCATTAGAGAGATATTACACGAAAATAAATATTTAACATCAAATCAATAGTCCTTAACACCTCGAATTACGACTAACTCATGTGAAAATATTTTCAAGTGGATATTAATAGCGGCGGCGGTACGAGATCGCGATGGAACTAATTGCTATAACATCAATAATAGAAAAAAATAAGGACCAAGCCCTAGCAATGAGAGAGAGAGAAGCAAATCCTAATGTCATTTATCGTACCGTGCGATATGACACAGTCTCAGAGTAATTAGTTTTCATTTGATGAGCAAGCGATCAGCTAACGACTTAGTACCATTAGTTTTCGATACTCACTCATCTTCTGACGGGCAGCAAACAAAATTCATGAGCTGACGAAACTACACATGAATAATGTCAGAGCTTCTGTATGGTAAACGTGCAGCTGTTCATATTCTCATTATGGCTTCTTTGTGAATGGTCAGTTTTAATTATCATTCAGCAATTAACCTGGATGGTACACGATTATTGAAAATTTGATACAAATTTCTGTCATTCTTTAAATTGAAGTGTTGTCTCTGTATAACGCAAGTAAGGAAAATCCATTACTCTAATAAGGAAAATTGTCAGATTCAGTAGGCAGTTTCAGTATCATGGAAAACTCAAACGTTCAGTAATTTATTTATTAGAATAAGAGACGTCCAGAGTCAATCTTATAAAGCGAATAGCTGAAAACATCAACTACGTTTCATTAGTTTATTTCCCAAGCTTTCGCAAAAGTTGATGTTAAAAAAAGTAATCAAACCCAGTTGATGTTTTCAATGATTTACCTCAGGTTGTTATATAAATGAGCCTTTAAAACGGAACAAAATATCCAGGCAATTGAAAAATTACTGAAAGACAAAATGAAAATCGTAATGTGTAAATTTCATAATTGTACGCAATATGTTAATGACTCAGGATTTAATCATTAACGGAGCACACGCCAGAGATGTGGGACCATCGCCGGTTACGCATTCTGATCCCGTTCTTGACAGGCTCGTACTACCATGTTCCCGTACTGGAGAAGTTTGAATAGCGTGTTGTAAGAAAGGGTCAATTCGAACTTTTGCTGGCTGACTACGCGAGACTGGGGACCATCGCTAGTTCCAATAGAACAGTAGAAGGCCAGGGCATAAAGCAAAGCCTGGCGTTCGTCACAATATCAAAATGGAAACACGTTAAATTTGCGACCCGAAGTATTACAACATTCGATAAGCATCTAATGATTGGCACAAATTTTACGCCTTTCTGGTCAGTCTTGTTCGTTTGATGCGAGCAATGATTGGGTGATAATTCTTGGTATTCTTGGACACTGTAACGTTTTTGAGTTGAAATATGTTCAGTGCCCTTTAAACTGTTTCTCACAACAGTTCTTTTGCAATACTACTTAAATTTTTTTGGGGTTTATTTGCCCAAATTTGCACATTTTTATTCAGGGACGAGTTCCCCATCATTGTGCATTGACTTGCTTCAATGTTAAACAAGGACTCACACGGTTTGCAATCAAGATCAAAGTTGTTTACAATCTGTGCAAGCACTTATTCTTTCTTTGGCACTCAGAAGTAAACCGGAAACATAAATTTTTAAAACTGTCTCATATTTATTTCCACCATCGAAAAACTAGTTTTGTAAAGAATTTTTACATGAAATGGTATTACGAAATCAAATATATATATATAAATTCCCATACGATATTCGTTCCACGCGCGATTTTTCAGATGAATTTGTGCAGTAATAAGAAAATTCTGAGCAATTTGATGGGGTGCCGTGTACTTATTTCCACCAAGTTATCCTACGGAAGCGCACCTATACAGCACAAAATTTAGAAATTACATCAAGTGTAGAGTAAATCGACAGTTGTCTCCCATTAAATGCACTGATTGGAGAAATATGAGCGTACAGAAGAATCTGTGGGGTAACTAATATTATAGTACAGTATCGTATAGAAGCATTTTCAATGTTTATTTTATGACATCAATTTCTTATAAACAACCGAACCAGTTCAAATTCTGACATACAGTAGACTGGACAGTGATGAAATAGATATAGAGGAAGAATTGCGTAATTATGAAAAATAGTCTGATTTAATCATTATTCGCGCTTTTTTGCGAAACATTTTCATTTCTACTATTGTATGCTATTGTCACATTTTCCGATGCTAATAGTTTTCGAGCCTATAAACACAGATTTTATATGATTTTAGAGATATCTCGACCTAGATTGAATGTCAAGAATCTGTCCCAAGTGGACGACGAGAGGGACAAGAAGGACGAGAGGGACAAGAAGGACGAGAGAGACAAGGACGAGGGGTTGCTGATTGGGTGAAGCTATTTGGAATCTCAACTTGGGCCTTCGCCAACACGAAACATTTTCCGATTGCTGGACCAAATCGAGGAAGACTAGTCCTTGTAAGCCACAAAAAACTACGACTCTTCGATCGGAGCGCCATTCGCGTAGCTCAGTCCAATCCAAATTTGCATGCTGGCGATATTTCACAAAAAGTTTTGACTTCAGCAAGCTCCCCACTGTCTGTGGACAACGCAACACGCCGACTGAAATACGCTCGTCTCTTTGAACGACGACAGGTTGAAAAAACGTTCATCGGTAAGAAGAATCGGAGGGATGGAATTCTGTTTGCCAGGGAGCATGTCTGACACCTCATCAGCGAAAAGTCACTTAAGATTGGAGCCGGGAGAGCACATATCTCCCATTTGTTTCTAACGGAATACGATTATTCGTCCGCCAGTAGGCGTCAGAATGGACCCGCGACACCAGGTTTTTATTATGAACCGTGACGGGGAAGAGTAATGGTCTGAAAATCCTTTCGTGGTAATGGATTTGGCCCCCTTCGTCGGATTACCATTAAGCTGAGGACGAGGAGGAGAAATGATAAAGAATAGAGTAGCAGACATGAAAATGGAAAGAAGCTAAGTAGACAGGAAAGATACAAGTCCCCAAAGCCTAGCTAAAACTGAAGTAACTTAACAGTATCCTCCTGTGGACGACATTACCCATAGTATGAGATAGACAAATGTATCTAACCTAACCCTATTGGCTATGGCCTATCATTTGTCCCCACCGGACGAAAAGTCAAAATAATTAAATCAGCAGTGGGAGAAAATTCCAGTGAATTCCATCGATAACCTTCTGAACTCCACGCCTCGTCGTTATCAAAGTTATTGATTTCAAGAATTTTTCTTCAAGTACTATCTTCAAGTACTTCATAATAAATGAAGCTATACACTAGCTTTTATAAGGTCATAAAATGCACATACCTTCCTGTGCATTTTATATGGTCATAAAATGCACATTCTTTCCTGTGCTTGAAATACAGCACTGATGCAATATTATCGATTCAAAAATTTAATTCTTGAAATTAGATTCCACAGGCATTTGACAAGTATATCAAGTAAAACAATATAATTTCGAAAAAAATATTTAATTTGAAAAAGCTTACGGCCAAAAACAAGATTGGAAACATTTACTCATGCTGTTCTCTGAACTGGTTCGTAATACTGAGTTGCTTGCAAATTAGATGAAAGAATTTTACATAAGGGATACTATACCTCTCACCTGCCTCTCGAACCTCGAACAAACCTAAACAAAAACATTCCCCAAAACGAATTTGAAAAAAAGAAACAAAACTATCCAGTAAATCTTACGGTAGTGCAACTTGGTACACAAACAGATTCTTCAACCACATCTTCATCAAGGGTACTAGTAACTCGCTAGGTATACTCGTGAAATTATCTTGGGGTGGCAGGCGCTACGCTAGTGATGAATATTTGGACGAGTGTTCGAAACGTAAGGTAAATTGAAGAGAAGGTACAGTGCACGACAGCAGCTTTATCTCTCCTTTGATAAGATACGGCACTATAATACATGTAGCTCTCTCCTACACCTGACGCTATGAAAATATCTCTCAGGTAAGAAACAGAACACAAAAATTTACCGACCTCGTACAGAACTCAACCTAAAAGTACATTGGACCCTCACGTTGCCCTTAATTCGCTCCTAAGAGATACCTCAGAGATGTTTGGGCCTTCACGCCCACACTAAACTGGGGTGCCATTTCTCCGTACACACAAAAAAAAACGGTCATCAACTTTTTCGTACTTCCAAACTTGAAATGGAATCGTATTTCTAATCTTGAAATGCAAATCTAAATGTACACGTAACAGCAAGATGGCCCATTGCAAATAAAATACCGTAACGAACTCACAAAAACGTATAAGGAAAATTTTCAAAATCAACTACATAAAAACTATCTACGTATGCCACCCAGTCATTGGTATTGATACACCATCCCAAAGAACATCAAGAAGCCTGAAATTGTGTAGAAAATATTTCGCTTTTTGTTCAAATACTGTACATTTAAAAAAACTCAACTGATCTATTCAAAGCCTAGGCATAAAGAATAAATTTGAAATTAAAATGAGAAAGATGCTATTTCATGAAGTTTCGGAGATAACAATAGAAGGTAACAATTTATGTTATGTTCAACTATAAGAAATTTAAAAAATTAGAGTATCGCTCATGAGCTTATACACACACAGTCTAATAGTAGTAGCAGTGGTATAGATTGCAGTGTTTCATTGACTCAGCCTATGCCGCACCGAACGATACAAAATCATTCAGTATGGACTGAAGAATGCGGCGAAATCTAAGCAAAAGGTTGTTCCTACACAAGATCTCCTGCACATGGAAACAGCAGGTTAAGAATGAAGGAGAAGAAAGTACTAAATAGAAATAGCGAAGAAGGTATGAAAATTTGAGGAAGTAAAGTGAACACAAAAGACAAGTCCTGAAAGCCTATTTCTAGCTGAGGTAACCTAACAGTGCCCTCTGGGGTTTCCAGTCTCCATAGCATACTATAGATAAAAATAAATAACCCAACTTTATTGCCTAGCCTCTGGGGGTATCACACAGTCTAAACTAGGCGTTTTTTAGGTTTTCCTTACACGCCTATTGCTTTCGTAAAGAGAAAGCCATTTTATTAGCAGAAATGTCTAAAAAATTGCTAGTGTAGAATACACGCTCATTTACTTTTGCCCTAGTAGCATTGTAACTTATTCGGGCCCATATGTGGTATATATCCTGATTTCAGTTTTTCGTCATTCCTCATTTGATTGTAAACCTGTATCTGATGTATATTACTTGTGGTAAATGAATGTTTCAAACAAATGTAAATGCTTACTTCGCCCCCTTAAATTATTGTTCGTGGCTTATCAAATATTTTCATGTTGACACTTTCGACAGGCTATAATCAACCTCACTGAGCCCGTTAGCAGAAAAGGTGTGATACAAAGAGTGTATGTACGCTTATGACTACTTCGCAACTGAGGGTTTCGAATTTTTATAAAAATTTGTATTGCCAAACAAACTCATATTTCGCTCACCTTTCGCTCACATAAAAAGTAGAAGTCATTCTCTGAAATTTAAAATAAATTTATATTTTAATTGTATAATTTAACTAATTTACTTCTCTATTTCAACGATATTTTTGTTTCTACAAATATTGTGTATGTTCCACATGTGCTCGATAGTTCCATGATTAGCGACATAACTAATTTTGTCTTGACGGAATGCAGAGTGGGATCTCACTGATCGTGAAGCTCATACGAAGCTGGAGCTCAACCGCACATCACGAATGCGTGTTGCTCCCAAAGTGTGTACGCGGATAGTTTATTGGCTGAGCGCCAAGAACTCGAACCGCCGGAGAAGGGAACCGTTTGAAAAGACCCAGGTACATAGAGTAAAGGACGCTTAACTTGCTGTTGTTCAAGGTGGCCGAAATTGTACTCCGACGTAAATTAAATTCAACTGGATTCATCTAGGCATATAACAAAAGGCAGAGAGCATCAGTGGTTAGAGAAAAAAAAAATGCACGTAATTTTGAAGAAAGTCCTACCAAGATCTTATTCACAGTAGAAATATTCCAAAGTAATGCCAAATTCTTATTTTCTGTCCATTAAGGGAGACAATTTTGCATTGATAGGCAGAACTGATCTTTGGCAGACGCTAAAATTACAACGAAAGTAAGGGGTCGCGAAAGCTAAACTTAAAGCAATTCACTTGAAACTTAGTCAATCTACCATACATTATTTCCTCTATTGTTCACTGAACTTTACGGAAAGAAATTCAACGAAAAAACATGAGGACTTCGTGCATGTCTTTGTATGAGTATATAAACCGGCGGCTAGTCATCGCGATTTTGTACCGACGTGTGAGCAAAAAATTACACTACTTTTTTAGAGGAGAAACTGTGTACTCGTTAGGGGTTGCATAAGTATATATTTCAGTTACCTGGAAAAAAATACACATTAGGATGTTTAAAACTGAATCGCATATTTTCTGTCTTAGTTAACAACGCCAAGGAAAATCTCAGGTAGGCGAATTAAACACTGAATTGTGTATATTGTCTAGAAAGCAATGTACTGGTGATGCATAAATTTCTTTAGAGAGAGGGGAGAAACTATGTTCAATTACGTGTAATGAAATCAAGAGGCTCGTTCAACTGAAACAGCCATGGAAATTTCAGGCATTCACAATTGAAGGTCCGTGCTTGGCTATCAAATACATCAAATCGATATTTTCCACTTTTTCAGTGTGCCTTTTGGCCCTGAGATCTTCCTGCGAAATTATATCTTTTTAATTATCACAAGAACATTATTTTCAGATGCAGATGTTTGAATTACTGGCAATGAACTTCAGCATTATTACTTGCCACCCAAATGTTAACGAAGAAACTCAAATCCTTCTTTGGATACACACCATTTCGAAGTAGTTAGCTAGGCCTTGAATTAGGACTGAACCTCTGTCTTCGCGTTCAACATTATTGTGAAGAATGCAGTTCTTATTTCTATCCATGATTCTGTTTAAAAATGTTTGAGGTTAATGAGGAGGCAATTCGACCCAGTAATCCACATATTGCATGCAATTTGTTCCTGACGTACGAAACTCATCTTACAGCCTCGGCGACTATACAGCACCCCAACCTTTCGACTGAAGTCACCCTCATTCAAGCGGGAAAAATCGTGATCTGCACGTTGTTTCATGTAGATGACATTGTAGTGATAATTTTTGAACGATCTTGCTGCTGACCTTGCTGTAATCGGCGCCTGATAGTTAAGTCGTATAATATGCTATAAAATTTTATATTTAAAGTTTATTTAATTTGAAAAATGCTAGAAAATTAAATTCTTAAGAATGGCTGTTCATGTATTTTTAATACCAGTCCCCATGAGAAACCGTCACTTAAATTAAAGAGGGATCATCTGCTCTTCACACATTTTAATTCGTTATTTCTACGATAGAATCCTACCAATCGTGGAAATCGAGCCGACATAAGATGCAAGCTCTTAATTAAAAATAAAATTAAGGAAATATAAAGAACGCCTAATGGAGTCAGGTGTGTTACAGATTTTCTTGAGAATGAACCATCGAAACTTTCAAACTAAATGTTATCACGATTTTTCTCATCTATTTCTTTCCTTACGCACTTTCTACGCAGAAAGGATAGACCCAAGTCCGGAGGTGCGCACGGAAACATCTCGGAGTCGCACTCCTGCGACGTTTGTGCGAGGCTAACAAGTAAGCGAGGACCAGCCTGATCAAGGCAAACATGAGGACCCGGCGGCTCCAGCGAAACTACCGAGATTTCCGACCTCAATCACCAAATGCGAAAACCAACACTGGAACCAGAGAAACTGCGGACTGAGGAAAGAATTGCAGGCAAGAATGTGACTGGTAAGTCAAGATCAATTTAAACTAGGGACACGCGCCGTGCAGACATTTAAGTAGACATAGGTGGATACATCTCAACTTCATAATGAATTGTATACAGAGGAAATCGACTCATCGGAGTCTAACTTCATTTTCAGAGCTGGACGAGTATAATTCCCTCCCAATACATGGAATGCAGAGAATACATAAATTCCAGTGATCATTTATTTATGAATCGCTTGAATTTGCACAGAACATGGTACCAAACACAAATGTTGGGTGAGTAGATCATACCATGAGGGATTGAAATCTCTGAAGAAAAGGGAAAAACGGAAGAATAAAATAAGGAATCCACAAATAATCATCTTAAATATAGCTACTCAGACTAATTCATGGAAACAACAACAGGTAGGAATTCAAAGTATGAAATCCGATTACCATTACGCAAGACGCAATAATGACATTGAAAGAGTCATTCGATAAACAATTTAAAAAACAGGAAGAACTTTCACGTACCTTAACGATCATTTAAGATAAAGATTGGGAATAACGCGAGTCCACAGAACGAAACCCAAAGAGCAGTTACAATTTACCATATAAGAAATGACCTTAACACGTTTGAAACATGTCGTACAAGCACTGAAGTAGGAGTAGCAGTAGTAGTAGCTAGGCTAGCAGCTCTTTAGTAACTGAAAACGCAATGCAAAAGATACACACGAAAATAAACTTCAATCTTTCGATGTACTTCCGATCAGTAGTTACAGATCAATCATGTCGATTAACTAAATGAAATTTAAGTCGCTGGCAGATTGTTACCAATGCATTTGCGTAGCGATTCCCTACCAAAAACAGACTTCTTCCGAATGGTTAACTGAGACTAAAAGAGCTTCGTAAGAGCCTCTCATCGCCGTCAATGTGGTAAACTGATTGGTTTCGTAATATCTTGACGCTCAACGAGGTTGCATAGCTACCACATAGCCTTGAAGTATCAGGTAACCGCAGAGTGTCTTCGGATCCCCAATGCACGTTTTCAAATCACCTTTGTAATGGTGACAAGCCTCTGCGACTCTATGCAATTAAGGAAATGAATCTGGCTTTCCACCTAAATAAAGCGCCGCAACACATTTGCTCGTTGGGTGAAGCAATAGTTATTGACCACGGTTCTTAACAGATACCTCTTTCTCCCTGTCCCCCAAACATATCTTCTACACACCGGCACCTTTTATACCTCCATATATTTGTGCAATAAACCTATGTATAATATAGATAAACTCATATTGGACCATTAGAACATTCTTGCAAAGTCTTGCATCAGTCGCTGATAAACTTTTCAAGGAGTGAACACTGTAATTGTAATATAATTTCATTCGTTTCCATTGTTTCACTATATGCTTTATCGAACTTATCTACAATTAAACATAATCAGTACCTTTTCAAAGCCCCAAATAATTCGTTCCTGTCACACTTCAGGCTACAATTATCTACAGGTGCAATTTTGAGTTTCAGTTAATGTATTTCATAGACTAAAAATCACCATAGACGTACCAGTAATAATTTCAATGGCTAGAGGTCCCAATTTAGTATTCTAAATATAGTTATGTGAAACCGTCGATCTGAATTATAATACTGTCACACCTTTGAGCACTGCTTTGACTTAAAGTTTTATTAGATTCCTAGATTTAACGTTAAATTGTTAGCTTCGGTACTAGCTGTATCCTCTCCACGGGAGACTTGGCTATTTCAAAAATTCACAAGCCAATATCATCACTAAAGATGTATTCATACACTAGAATGTTGGCTATCAAAAAAAGTACGCAATACATGTTGATCATTTTAATCTAAAAACAATTATTAGTAGAATACATAAAACACCTTTGAAATTCGACCGATCTCAGCATAAAAAAAACGTTTTCAGATCGCACCCGTCCAAGTGCCCACAAGATCACTGTGCTGTTCAATGTTAGATCGACGGAGCACTACAATGCTACAGCCGTCACGCAATTCTATGCTCCCAGAATACGACAGTGTAGATGTTGTTCACAAATTTTGCAGAAGTTTTCATCGACACAAACCAACCTGGCTTTGCTGATCAGTGACAGGACATGGAAAACATGATTCAACTCTAATCAGCAACCAACGCAAATTTGATCTACTCACAATTTTGTTGAAATCGAAGTGTTCGCTGACCCAGGCCCGTGCTTCATTGTACTCGTCCGTGAGACCCATGATGTAGAGCGTGTCGAGAGCATCGATGATGGTGGCCCCCATGTCCTGGCGGCCGAAAATGCCGGACGAGTGGCCGCGCTTGCTGATGGGGCGCAGCTCGTTCTTGCCCCACGCGTAGTTCTTGTAGCCCCGCCACGCATGCAGGGCCATCTGGGGACATGACCACACTCCGCTGAACGATCTAGTCTACTTTTCTGAACACGAAACATAGAATTCTTATCAATGATGGCAATAAACGAACGTTCACCTCTCTGTAGTTAACCGATGGTTGTATATGCATCATTTATTCGCAAATTATCCTCGCAGGAGACCTAGGCAACCATGCGGTCATTATCAACTCTTATTTAGTAAAATTGATCTCAATACCATGCAGACCAAAGCCTTCGCAGGTTTATACCAAGATTGAATTGCCGGTGCAAAAGGGGGTTAAGGAAATTATAATGGATAATTAGCCTCTCCAGTCGATCATAGAAGTACGTAAGCTCTTGTAACACAAAACCATGGATCATAAATTCCAGGACCGAAGACTATTCATGAGTAACACTACACGTTAGCTGATTTCATTAGCACACGTGGACTATGAGGAATAGGCAAAGGCTCACATCCTCACAGCTGTCATAGCGGACCATCAATGTTGGTAGACAGCACAAGTGTGGCCTCGAAACATACAGTGAGCAAATGCCAGCTATGACTTCAAGTACACCTGCTCGTCTGCTTCAACCGATTATTGATTCGCCGAGCTGCCTTGATCACTTACTGTTAAGTAGACATTTAGCAAAAAAATTAATAACATTTCTTGATTGATATATTTATTGATTTTATTAGCTAGTTTAAAACTCCGTAACCACATAGAATACGATCTTAAATGAGTGAAAAAAAAAAGATTACTTAGTTTGGACTTCAGGAAACCTGGAATCTATGCACGGGTGTGTTATCACACAAGACTTCCTGCGCATAATCGTAATAGTAGTAGTAATAGAAGTAGTAGTGACATCAGTTCTTTAGCACCTCAGACTATCTCGCAATGAAAAGAGAAGGGACCATTTAGTATAGACTTTGGAGAACAAAAAAATTATGCACAAGGTGTGTTCCCACACAAGATTCTCTGCGCATAAAAACAGCGAGTAGAGAATGAAGAAAAAGAAAAGATGAAGGATCATCAGCGAAGAAGGCATGAAAATGAAAAGAAGCAAGGTGGGCATGAAAAACAGAAGTCCCGAATGTCTAGTTAAGCTGGGGTAACATAACAGTGCTTCCCTGGGGTCGGCAGTCCCCGTAGCATCAGATAAACTTGACTAAACTAACCCTATTGTCTGCGGCCTATCCTATGCCCTCTGAGGAGAATGAGTAGCATGCTTATAACGTGTTAATCCGATAAAGAAAATAACGAGTTCCTCAAACACATAGAATTTGTGTAGGCCATGCAACGCTAAAGATGCGCGGCAACGAAATGTCTAAGTCGCATAGATGCTCAACATCTTTCAAGATCCTTGTCATCAATAAAGCCACATTGCTCTAGCGTTGACAATTACATTCTAACGTGCACTTCATTTAGCTTGCACGGGGCCGTAAGCCATCAAATTACCATGAAAATATCGTTCACTAAATTAAAGTAAAATATTGAAATATCTTTCTCTTGTCAATGAGCAACTACTTTCTACATGGACAAAATTAAACATTCCGTAAGCACATGCTGCGTTCACTTGGTTAAATAGATAATGTATTGATTTCGCATCAATACTGACATCGGGACTAGGCACAGCTGTGAGGGCACGCTTGCTGCCTGTGTGCTAGAATAAATTTTAAGCTCTTTATTTCAAAAATTTACATTTATTTGCTTGTTGGTATAAAGTCATCACAGAAAGGCGTGAAATATATATACGAAAATGTTTACTCTGAGGCTAATGGTAGTTTTCAGGGGAGGTAAATAAACTGGCAATGGACAATCACTAACCAGACCGGAGACAAGTGACCGGACACAAAATTATAATCTTTCGATACTCGAGTTAAATGACGTATCGCGACCAATGGTTCAACAAATAGCTGCGAATTTGAAATGTACTTCGCTTGCAACTCATGGCAAGCTCGTCAACGCTGGAATTTCCGGAACCCGAAATTATAAGATCAATTGTTCAAAAAGTTAGCACGTCGCCAACGATGATGCTATATCTTTAGGGGTAAAACGGCCCGCTGCAGCAGCCAACGAGATGGAAAAAAATTCACTACAGTACTAACACAAGAAGATATCAGCCATAAATTTTGTGAGTAAAGCATCCCGAGTAGGTTAGTTCATGTCAACAGAAGTTGGAATAAATAATTGGCAAAACTTCTATGTTACGCTACCCTATTGCGAGACGTAACCTCGCCAGATTCAGCAATTTAGATAACCCTCCATGAATTACTTTCACGAAATGCAACCAAAAACTAGCGCACCGTGTCGCCCTCGTCGAGGTGAGTAAACCCAACAGGTGAGCGCTAACCGAAATAATGCAGCAGTAGAAGAACAAACCTCAGAAAGGATTTGTAGGTACGAAAATAACGCCATATGCCGAAGCCACATAGGAAATAGGCAGTAAAGCTCAACACTCAGTAAAAGACTATTTCACAATATCCAACACAACCGCTCCAATCCTGCACTTGTTCGCTGTTGCTCGAACTCTGGAGGCATTTAATAGATTTCATCTTGAGGACTACTACTAGCAACAATTATAGATAAACAGATGACTTTATTTATACCATTACTAAAGCCTCGTTTGAACCTAAATAATTTATAACTTTCTCAACGAACTGGCCAATTGTAGATAGAAAAACCAAGAATTAAAATCAACCTGAGAATTAAGGAGACACAAGTAAGAGATGAACATCGAATTTATTCTTCTTTTTCAGTGAGACTTGAGCAACCCTCCACAAATAATAATAAATGATTATAAACGATACTTCTAAATCATGATGGACAGTTTATTATTTTCCAGACATGTTAATGCTTTTCATGAACTAATGTAGGAGGATGCCAAAGTTTTTTTAAGCAAATATCAATTTTCTCTGAATCGGTATGCTTTGATTTCAAGTTTTTGATAACCCTGATTTACGTTCGTAGAGCTTCCAAATACGGTACACTCGGAAACCGAGTAGAAATGAGGAGCACTTACGCAAAACTAGGGCGATTAAACACCCCTTAAGCCTAACGTAGTGAGAAAGTTGAATTAAAATTGAATGATTTAATTCTTCTGCTGACTTAACATGTTCAACTTGATCATAGCTAGCCTACTGAGTGCACCTGAGCAGCCACTGGTAGACCAAGGAACTATCTCTGCCAAGCTTTACAGACTACTGCCTCTGAAATTTTTTATTTCTTCTTCTTTTGCCTCATGAGAGGCACCAGTAAGTTATTTTGCTAATCTGCAAAGCTATTTCCCCACCACAGAAAACTACATTTTTATGAGCAGCAACTAGCATTTACTGTTCATTGTCGAATTTAGCAGCTGTTTCTCAATGTACTGTTTTGGCACTTTTCACTTCAATATAACATTACAATAAATGTGAGGTCACCCCGTAAATTTCCCCTAGATTTAGAACAAAGGAAATGAGAGATCAAGCCTTGAATTTCAAAAGAAATTTAATCATCAATGTAGTTTACATGATTATCTATGATTTCTTTCCATCTACTTACAAGCTTTTTAATACCTCTAGCAAAATACTCTTGATTTTGAAGAGAACTCTGAAATGTTGGTTTAGACCTCATGATTAGTGCTAGTGAATCGATCTAAATTGTTCAGCAATTAATGGAAAAAATAGAATGAGGCAGATAAGGGATTTTCTCCAAACCAAATTCTTCAACGATCTGGGATGTAAATTTTGCAGTGTTTGATCACGCATGGTGCTGAAGAAAAACCACTCATTTCATTTGAATAAAATTGTTTTTTCTGAGACAAAATGTTCAAATGGTGTAATTGTTGACAGTAGACATGAGCTTTGATCATCACCATAGTTGGCAGCAACTCAAAGTGATTATTACATAATTCCTTTGCAATCCCAACAGACAGAAGAATTTTTGAATCAAATTCTCTTTCTAGTTATATTTTTTCCTCTTACTAAACCACTGCCTATGATGTCATACATTTTTACAAAATATCCATTTTTCATAAATACTAATACAAATTGTGATTTGCAGTTAACTTCAGACAATTCATGAGAGACCCATTTTCCAAGTTAAGGAATCTTTTCAAAGTTCCTGAAATGGGCGATTAATAATTTTATGGTTCAAACTTACCTTCACTGCCTGATATTGCAGGCAATGCCTAGCTTCACTGCCTGATATTGCAGGCAATGCCCAGTTTCACGGCCTGATACTGCAGGCAATTCCCAGCTTCACTGCCTGATACCGCAGGCAATGCCTAGCTTCACTGCCTGATACTGCAGGCAATGCCCAGCTTCATTGCCTGATAGTGCAGTAAACACCTAGTTTTGTTGCTTGATATTGCAAGATTTTCTTCAGTTTCCAGTTTGATCATCATCTCCAAGGTTTAAATTTCCATTTTCAAATTTTGCAAACCATCTTCTGCAAATTATTTCCTTCAGGCATTCTTCCTATTCAAAGGCGAGTGAATATTTTGTGTCTTTTCAGCTGTAGAGTTCCTTTTTTTGAACTCATAAAAATGGCATCAAAGCATCAAATGCTCCTCGATAATTTCACATTCAATGAGCTTTATTCATTAAAAATCAAAATACTCTTATTATTAAAAATAAAATTTAAAAAGTTTAAGTATATCCAAAAATAAAGGTAAGTGTGATGCATAAATATTTTTATTTCAATTAAAAATTCCAAATTACTGTTAGATTTGGAAGATTAGGACCCAGACAGAACTTGCAGGATAATCTGAAATAAGTTATCATGAGGAAAGACTACTCAGATGAGGTTCATTTTTCAGACGTATTTAAAAGACTACCTATTTGATAAGTTAGAGTTGGATTACACACCTGTTCTTGATTACCCACTCTTCAATTTCTAGTTTTCTTCAGATTATTATGATTCAGTTGTTCCCTTTTTCAGTCCCACCAATAAACTACATTGGCACAACAGATCTACAACCATTCATCAGAAATCCTTTTTTGAATCTATATTTCAACTGTGGGCTTGTAAACTAGTTCAATCTTTGATTTAGGTAATAAATACTAAATGCTAGAAAAGAGTTTAGACTTTCTTCTGTTTACCATGCTAAATATAAATCATGTTCTATGGCACTTGAATGTCTAAAACATTAACAATACAATTAGAATAATTGGTTTATATTTTAGTTATGTATATAATTTTCCAGGTAAAATGTTGGAAATTTCAAGTCACAATAAACACAATTTTTAATTTTAATAGGAATTCATTGCATAAAATTGTATTGAATTTCTTATCTGCTCGTATTCTATCATGATAATAAATGTCAACATCCCAAATCATTTTTTATTGCCCTGCAGAAAGTAGTATGTATGATATTCTAAATCCTCTTGTCTTGTATATTAAAAAAAATTTCAACATATATATTTACACAGAATATACCTAGGTACTACATTTTTTCAGTCCTTAACACTTTAAGCGCGACGTGTGCCATATGTGGTCACGCGATCATCTAACCTAACCTAACGTAACCAAAGGGCCAACACATAGGAATACAAATTTGTAAGTGTTCATGAAATTTGTGTTCATTATTTGAATAAGCTAGTTTAGATTAGAAGGAAAATGAATAGCCTAACCAAATTTGTGAAAACAAAATCCTTCATTTTTACATCCGCAACGGAAATAATTGCCAACATGAAATTTTACCTGTGTGGAGAATCGCACTTAAAGTGTTAACTACTATCTGTTAGAAATATTAGAACTGAAATTTATGCAAAAATGGGATTGCTTCACAAAGACTTAAAAATAACTCACTTTTACAAATGTACTTTCCTTACATGAAAACAAACACTCCTGGACTGTTAAAAAAAATGTCTTGCTCACACAAGTTAAAATCAAGTAATAGTAGTAAGGATAACAGTGCTTCAGTAGCTCTGAATAGTTTGCATTGAAGGATTAGGAAGCATTTAGTATGGACTTGGAAGAACAGGGAATCTATGCACAAGGTGCATTTCCACACAAGATCCCTTTCAAATAGAAACAGTAATTCAAGAAAAAAAAAAAAGAACAATTGGCAAAGAAGGCACAAAAATGAAAAGAACCACAGTGGCCACAAAAGATACAAGTCCTGCAGGTCTATCAACAGCTGAGGTAACTTAATAGTGCCCTCAGGAGGGCACTAGTCCCTATAGAATATGATAGATAAACCTTACTAACATAACCCTGTTGCCAATGACCAATGCTATGCCATAGGCATAGGAAGTCAGAGTGGAAAGTCAGAACTAAGCTCAAGCCATTACACCATTGCACGAGCAGGGCCACAGCAGCTTCATTTTAGTAAACTTGTTAAAATACTAAGTCACACTACAAGGTTTTTAATAATATTCTACTATCCCTTATGGTCAGATATGAACTAAAAACAATTCTAACATTTAAAAATTAAATTACATCCATGCATATATTTTTTTAAGAAAATAGAATAGAACTATAAACAGTGCACTGAAATCACTATTGAAAAATGAGGAAATAAATTTGTTGTGTACACCAGGGTTCTGAAAGATTAAAATATTAATCAGTTTAAACCCTTCTCCCCACATGAAATGTGAACCAAGGAGTAAAAAGAAGGGGCCATTTAGTGCAACCTTTAAAAAAATGTGGAATCTATGCACAGGTAAATTCCCATACAAGATTACCTGAGCATAGAAACAACAAATAATGAAGAAAGAGGAAAAAATTATAAAGAACAATTTGAGAAAAAGTTATGAAAATGGAAAGAAGTACAGTGGATGCAGAAAATCACATCTCCTGAAGGCCTAGCTAAAGCTGAGGTAAGCTAAGCATGTCTCCTTGGGGAAGCAAGTCCCCATAGCATAGGATAGACAAACCTAAGTAACCTAACTTTATGACCCTTAAAGGGGCAGGACTCTGGAAACACCTATGCATGACTTTATTACCAAAAGTTGTGATAGAAATGGCCTCTGAAATTCAAAACTAACATTCTTACACAGAGCTAATAAGATACTAGCATTGAAGTAAAAAATAATTGCCTAGATATCTGAGAGGCAACTTCTAGCTTATCATGGCCCTCTGCTTCTACTTAAACAGCTTTTTAAAATCATTTTATTTTTATGGTAACAGCTCAGCTATGATGGATGTTACTTTCAAGAGCTCTATGCCATGGGGGAAATCTTCACAGGAGAAACAGTACTGGCTAAAGTAATTGATGAATCCCCTCCGCCAGTCTCATTTCTACTTTACAGATTTTTCCTTCCAATCCACTTTACTTGCCCTCTGAATGGGGAAAATCAGTGGGGGTACTGAAAAGTAATGACTGCAACAGCTGAGGGAAGGTGAACTTTAAAGAATGATATACAATTTTTTAACCATTCAAATATACATTATAGAAATACAGTGCATAATTCATCGATACACTAACAATGTTACAATTTCAATGGACTTCAATATTCATTTTTATTAATTTTCAACATTTTTCTTCATGAGGCCAGATGTATCTACTTTTCTTTATGCCAGTTCTACTTAAGTTGGTCACAAATTATTTAGGTATTAAATCTTTTTATACAACATTAACTATATAATGTCATCATTAACACTAGTTGCAGGACTTGTAAATAATTTACAGTTAGAATTTTCAAGAGTGGAAGTTTATGATTGAGCTGTAGCATAGATACTATAATGATCTTTGTATCTATTGATGAAGGGTGTGACAAACATAGATACATACATAGAAGCACATTAATATATATAGGAAAGTTAATAAACTACTTGGGTTGGATATAAGATTATCCAATTCTATTAACAATTTTAGGTGGGTATTGCAAGCATGTTGGCTAATCTAGACAATTCACTTACACTATCAATCAAAAATATCAGTTGTTCCTTATAATTGTATAAAACTACAACCAAGTATATCATGTATAACTTGAACAGAAAATCCTTTTTTCTCATAAGCTCCTGATAAGTTCATAATGGAAAATTCCACAGATAATTAAATTCTCCTGCATTATAAACATAACTAAACAAACTTTCAGAAACATATTCTTACAGAAAACATCATCTATGCAAATTAACTTTTCACAAATAAAACTTTTTCCTCTAAAAAACAGAAGTGTAATGTTCACTACAATTTGAAATCCAATTAGATTAATAGAAAATAATAACTTCACATATATTGATTCAGTAGAAATAATTATTGTGAAAAACAACTATGGGCAAACATGTAAAATTGAAAATTTCATCACGGACCTCTTTGACTTTTTCCCTCCTTTCACGAGCAACAGGATCCTTGTCTTCTCCCCCCTGGACTACAGGCCCTGTCTTGCCGCTGTTGTCCTGCACGAGCCTCACACTTTCATCTATCTGGCCCACGGCGGCAGCCTTATTGCTCAGAGTCGAGGACTGGCTCTTCAGCATCATGGGTTTTTCAATGATGTTCTTGAATTCGTTGTCGTTTTCCATCTTTTCTCGTAATCTCTCTCGGTCATCTTGGTGTTGGTCGTTAACAGACCGATGGAAAACTCTCGGAGGTTGCAAGACATTGCCGCTATTGTCTTCTAACAATGGTGGTGGTGGTAATATCAATTCAGGGCCTACTTTCTGAATTTGTTTATAAACTTTGTAAACATTGTCAACACGATTGTTGAGCCCTCCTCTCAAATCAGGAAGAAAAAATATTGGCCCTATGCATACTAATAAAATAACTAAAGCAGCCACGCACAAAAGTGTTTTTTCTCTAGATCTAATAGCTCTTCTTAACGACCAGGATGCATTTCTGTGTTTCGTTGTCGTGGGGAGAATCCCACCAAAAGCCATGACAGTCAGAAATATTGCGCAAGTTCGTAGAGTCGCAACACACCCATCACCACGCCAACATAGTGACTGCCACTGCCAGTCAACTGGTATAGGGAGTTATTCGATAGCAAGCAGATTTCGTTTCTTATTTAACCCTATTTCAGGGTAAATATATTCATCCACAAGTTACGAGATCTTTTAATGGAATTTAGTGTATATTATCCTCTCTCTTCGTAGGTCATGTTTCCAGCATGGACATCTACAACTGATTATATATATATGTACAATACCGCAATCTGTGTGTTGGCATGGATAACTATAAGATTTAGGATTAGAAACAGGGCACACTATAAACTTGACGGGAGGCTCCCGCTTTCAATGAATTTTTAACTTGTCTATAGCTTTCAATTGTCAAATGAAATTGGAACCACACTACTCTGAAAATATTTAATTACTCGTCTTACTTGATGATCAATCCCTACCTCATTTCAAGACACGTCGCCGTGAAATTTTTCCCAAGGTGTTTGCTTGTAGTAATGACTCCGAGTGATACGTAACTACAGCTAATTAAACTTTTCAACCGATCCTAAAGCGTTTTGTAACAATGTCAAAAAAATACGTTGGTCTCTTCGTTAACTTTTCATTGGTTGTTAAAAATAAATAAACAACTTAAAATGACAAAATACCATTAGAGGGATTTTCAACTGTGATATAAAATCATATTAATTAAAATTATCAAAATTTACGTAGTTTTAAAAAACATTGAACAAACACTAGATAAAATTCTTAAATTTAAATCTGTAGTTAATACGTACAAACATGTATAACGTCGCATAAGTTTGACCACGATAATTTTGCTCCAAATGATTTGAAAAAAATATACATACACCAACATATGTAACGCTTGCCCAACTTGGTCGTTGGGTGAGGATCTTCTTAATTACAGTTGGTAAGTAAAGAAACAATACATCTTGGACAGGAATGAAAGATGGATGAAAGTGGGGAGAACGCCAACCAAAGCTAGGCTTGACCCAACTCCGCTCATCCAAAACTTGAAACAGAAAGCTAGAAAATACTGAAGCAGTATGCAGGACTGACGCAGCTATAAGGTAGGAAAATTCATATATTGCCAAAAAGGTAATTCCGATGGCTAGAAATCCTTACTCGAAGTCTCAAGTGGAAGAAATTAGGTGGCATTTTAGGTATAAAAAACAATATGATCCTCACATTTTAGTAGCAAAATTTCTCTAGCTTTTATTAAATATTTTATTATAAATTTAATTTTAATTTCATGAAGTATACTGGTTTTACTAGCTTTCTGTCCCCTAAATTCCGAAAAAATCGTATTAAATTTAGGAGTCCGATTTAAAGTACTTCGAAAAATGATGAAAATATATTAGAGCAAAACAATTAGTGATCATAAAACTAATAAACTGAACGCATGAATTCTACTATACAAAAAGTCAGCGCTCAGAAAAATATAGATCGTAAAGCTCACATCATTTTAACGGTTAAAATGGTATTAAAATTTCAGTTGTTCATTTTTTTTGTCCTGGCTTTGGGTGAGTAAAAGCAGTTACCGCTGAAGGTGTGTATTCGTCGACGTGGAGGTTGTGTTCAGCTGATCCGTATTCAGTACACATAGAAATAGAGATAAATTTGTTTCACTGGGTTGTGCAATCGCCAAATTCTAATATAGTTTTGACTTCGTCAGCTTTACTGTTTGGAACTAACATACGGCATAAGTAAAAGTTTCGAAAATGTGCTCTGTTCTCAAGTGGGGAGATTAAGGTTCGACTCCCGGCTGCGGAAACGGATTTTCGTAGAACCTTGGAATGCTTCCATTACAGGAAGTTAGGTAAGCGAAAGTATCTCTGTTCTCTGTCTTAGCGAAAGTAGGTGTAAATCTCGTAACCGGAGAAAATGTTTAATCAACAGTCGAACCAGTACAATAAGCATCAAATTTTTCTTCGTACAGGTGTTTTAATAGTCTTGTGGGTACACAGATTTTCAGATTAAGTACTGGCGGAAAATTTAATGCTCCACATGGCAAAATAGTTTCATTGATACCAAATTTTTCTATCTCGACTACTTAATAAAGTTTTCCTTGGTTCAGCTTCGTGAATATAGGCTGCATTATTGAACATTTCAATTTTGCTACTCCTCAGAAGAACAACAAGGATACATTATTTTGCTTTTCTGAAAAGTTTCTCTCGACAGGCATCTTGTGAACAAAATTGCGCAACCGAACGGCAAACAACGGTGTAAAATTTAGGGTAAAAACATTTTTAGGGTATTCAGCGCAGATGAAAGTGAACTTGCTCGCCTCCATAAAATTTCTTCAGCGAACTTGAAACCAGAATTACGTTCACATGTTCAAGAGCCTCAAACCCTCAAAAATAAGTCCGTTTAAGACGTAAACTGAAGACTCATGCCGCGTATCTTGGAGATTTATCGTTCTACAGAAGATCAGTAGGATTCCGGAAAATAAGGTTTTAGTTACCGTCGAGACGGACTTCAAGTTTCTAAGGAATTCATTGATCTGTAACTGATTCAACAACACTGCTTGTATCTATTCAGCTTGAGTCTTAGGCTCCGAGTTAGGCAAGGTTCGTCATTTTGCCAATCAGCTTTTCGGGAAGGCAACGTTAGCATTAGTAAGGATAGCAGCACTCGAGTAACTCAGACTAACTAGCTCCGAAAAAAGAAGGAACCTTTAGTATGGACTTCGGAGAACGGGGAAGCTATGCTCGAGGTATGTTCCATCTCAAGATTTCCTGCGCAAGGAAAAACACCGAGCTCACAAGGAAAAGGAATAAAAGATAAAGAATTATCAACGAAGGAGGAATGAAGATTAAAAGCAAAATTACCGAAAGATGAAAAGAAGCCAACTGGTCACGAAAGATAGAAGTCCTGAAGGCCTGGCTAAAGTTGAGGTAGCCTAACAACGTCCCTGGAGACTCGAGTCCCTACTGCATCAGATGGACAAACGTAAGTAGCATTAGTAGTAGTGGTAATGATAGCAGCGCTTCAGTAACTCAGACCATCTCGCACCGAAAGAGTAGGGACCATTTAGAATGGACTTCGGGGAACGGGGATTCTATGCACAAGGTGTGTGCCCACACAAGATCCGTTGCGCATAGAAACAGCAAGTTAAGAAGGAAGAAGAAGAAAAAACAAATAAGAAATAGTGAAGAAGGAATGAAAACGAAAAGAAGCAAAGTGGGCACGAAAGATAGAAGTCCCGAAGGCCTACCTAAAGCTGAGGCAACCTAGCAGTGCTCCCCTAGGTAGTTGACGGATTTGACATTGGGACGAAGGCGTACCCAGCTACATAAGGATCACCGTCATTTTAATGAACATGAGGTATAACAGTTTAGTCACAATTCTTATAGTTTTGTTCAAACAGGTACATATGAGGCCCTGCGAGCCAAACGCGCTGATGCACCAGTTCCTTAATTTTGTAGACCATCCTACACTCCCTTATAGGTGTATCTTGGTGGGCAGGTGGTTGGCGAGGTCAAAGCTTTCAAAAAGTAGTGTAAAAAATCGAGTGAAAATGTGCAGATTCCCAGCAGTGCGTGGCCACTACAGAATTTGCCCTAGAATAGGCACTGAACAGGGATGTTGAATTATTTCTTTGAAACTAATGGTTAACATGTATGTTAAATACCACAGTATCATAACAAATATTCACATGATATTCACAATATTCAACTTCATTTTAAAACCAACAGTAGCATTGTAGTCGAAATAGTTCACCAGTGTTATGTGAAACTTGCACTACTGTGCTGCTTTCGCCTCGCGGTAATGGGTTTTCTGGTCCAAGGTGAATAAAAAATATTTTCCCTATATGTGTCTTTCCAAAAGAGTTTGTTGGCAATCTAAAACATCCAGCTTTAAAATAACACAAACAACAACGCACTTCGCTGGGATAGTTTTTGCAGAAACGCTATCGAAAGAAAAGAAGTTTTAGACGTGTTTTCAGAGCGCATCGGCGTGTCCAGCTCGGTGGGCCTCAAATAACATGCACGACTGATGTCGCAATAGGTTCTTTTCTTTACAGAATAAACTGATCCCTCTGGGGTTCAGCGAAGTCACAATTGTTACTATCGTCTTTCTCCATTTCTTTCACAGCGATGGGATCAATATTGGAGCAGGAATTACTTACAAACCGAGTACTCCCTAAACAGTTCGAAAGAACAAAAAGTAACTTTTAAATAACTGTGTTGCGAACATGAATAACAATTTCTAGTCTTGTTCGCAGAGAGAACCGAGGAACGATTTTCAGAAAAAATTCAACTTATCCCTGAATTACAAAATATTAGCAATAGTTGATAAATATAATTACTTCATTCTCTTTAGCACAGCCGCCATTTAAACGATCTCAGGAGTGAAGCTTAGTGGAGCCACGTTAGTTTTGAGAAGTTCGAGTTCCACTTCGCAGTCCTTAAAGTGTGCAGTATTTCGTTCACTTGCCGTTACAGGAATGGAGCCGCAATATGTTCAGCTTCAGGTTCTAATTCATATTCTGTTTACAAGGCAAACTTTTCACAGCTGAAGCAATACGAACAACTCGGGAATTCTACCTCTCCCCCGAGGATGACGGATTCTGTTAAACTGATAGCTAGGAACTTCTTGAGCTAATGTGTAAGGAAATTTATGGAGTTTTCAAGAACTACCAACAACTATTCAGTTACTGGAAAGATAATGCCATCTCAACGGAGAGCAAAAGGATAATGAAATACTTCACCGACAAAATAGTTATTTACACTACACAGCAATACAATGTACAACGAATAGTAATATATTATTTACAAGTTTGTATAAAAAATTAAGACTATTCTGACACTGCGACCGAAACATTTCTACCACAATAACAAACTTATTCGCCAGATCCCGAGTTGATGCTAACAAAATAGACACGATTTGCCAAACCCTATACGGCACCAGTACGCAACAAGAGACGCGCCGCATGGCTTCGGTCTCAGAACTCATCTCGACGTCTACACGTCTGCTTTCATCGAATACGTACCATAACAAAAAGTCTGCGTAGAGTGATTACTCGACATAAATCTTTAAAGCTCGACATAATTTGATGCTGTAAATAAAAATCATTCAAGAATTTCAAAGTGTTACATTATACATATCAGCATTCATGGTTCTAATCCCTACCCAGTAATATAAAAAGCAACATACAATATTGAAGAGCGTATATCAGATTTAAAACACAATAATTCGAATTCAGGACTAAGACATGCAAATGAGCGCACGTTGAATGAAGGTAAAATTGCAATGTCTCACTGGTAACTTGCACATGACTTGCAATTGCAGAGGTCATGATGTACCGATGCATAACAACCAACAACAATTTCGTTTTTCTAGTTGAAGGGAGACCAGACACGGACACAAAATAGATAGCGAGGCAACCACACACTAATGACTCAGATGGGCTGGTACTCGTGAACAGGTTCTTACGCACAGAACGTGTGGCGGACGCCGCCAATGCGTACACACATGTGGGATGGGGAACTGGCAGTTTGATGGGAACGATGCCTACATTGTCGAGGCATTATGATGAGTAAACTGTTTCATTGAACAAACTCACGTTCATCCACCAAAAAGGCCACTGCAACGCGCGGTGCCGAGTTACTCGAGTCATTTCTGGAGCGCTACAATTGTGAACGAAGCATACGCGACAAAATCATAACAAAATTACTAAACAGCTTTGTGACAATCCAAGGCACGAGCTTAACTGAGCCTGGCAACAGCTGGTGCACAGAATAAAAAACAATGTGAGGGCAAATTATTCAACTTACAGTAGATGCCCGCTTAAGATTCGAGTAAAAATTATTCCTCAGGCCTCCTTTCACGCCTCTTTTCAAAAGGCGACAAATCACGATTTCGGAAATTAACGTTTCATGAACCACAATACAGATATAAAATGTACACATTGAGCGTCACAATTAAAAAGTTGAACGAATGCACGTACGCGCACGATCACCTCACTAATACGCCTTATGGAAGCGACCTGTTCATCCCGCATGGGAAACGTGAAAAGTCCCAACAGTTTTTTTAAAGCGCCATCGTTGGGTAAAAACAAGCACGCATCAACTAAAGTGCAACCAATGCCGTTTACAAAGGAACATTATGCACCTGAAATGAGACACAACTAGGAACGATGTTTGCGAGTCAGTAGTGGCCTAAAATTATCCCCTTCAAAAATACTTTTCAAGTGCAAACGTTTTTTTTTAACGACTTCACATACACTTCTACTTTGAAAATACTCTTCAATGTGAAATTAATACATCAATATTTTCACTTATCAGCATCCATTAAGGATGATCGTATAGCGTCTGTCACACAGTGACACGTCCACGGTCACAGAAGACCACAAGTCATATTTTTGTTCTCTATCACTATCAATACTATAAAGTTGTAACGATCCTCGGTGGCATGCAGGGCAAGGAAGCAGAGCGAGGCGGCTCACCTCGGCTGGGCCCCTGCGCCGAGCACTTACATCAAACTGATCACGGTTTGTAGTAGCGGAGCAACATCGCACACGCCTTTAACACTAACATCACTTCAAGGATAGCCAAGATCGCTGAGGAGTTGGGCAACACTCCAGGCCAGGCGACCCTAGCATGACTAGCATCCTCCACACTCGCACGGCGCACTCCTCGCGCCACACCAACTCATGCGGCCTCAAAGATCGCAATTTAAGTCGGTGTGTGTAGTCGCGGAAGTTGGTTGCCGCGCACTCACACTTATCAACGATTATTTTGTCATATTATAAATACTGTACAGCCCGTCTAAACAAGAGATAAAAGTGAAACCTGAATTATAATTGCAAAATGAAGAAATAGAACGAATTAAGTTATAATCCCACAATATTGAGAAAATGTTTCTGTTTAGTGCAGATACTCATCTAATACGGGATATTACCAAAAAATCTCTTGAATAAAATGCAGTCAACATAAATATCGCTCATTCACTGGTCAATATCTTTCAAGCACAAAAATTGTATAATTAACAGAAGTAAACAGTATGCACCATTTAATGAGTTCTTCAACAAGAGCGTGAAAGGGAGGAACGAGCAGCGTGGCCGCATACGAGGTGATGACTTGGGTAGTGACCGCAACGAACGTTAATATTGCACAGAAGCATGGAGAACTAGCGTCATGGAAGCGGCAAATAAAGCAAGCAGAACAGCAGTACTTCACCTCGCTTCCTTCCACCCGAGTATTGCCGTTTGTAATTTCTTTTTACAAGTTTACGTGCCTATAAATAAAGAGAACCAACACTCAAACTTTCTTTGGAGTAAGTATTACAACCTGAAAGACATCTCAACGGAAATGTCGCGTCGAACAACACAACACAGACGCACGCAGTGGGGCCGCCGTCATTGCATCGCGCACCAATAAATCGAGCTTGTTCATGGTATGCGTGTCATCAGAACAACGGCCGCAAACGATCATGAAATAGTCTTTCTATGCACTTGAAAGCAAGCAACGGAACCCAAACTGCAGACCATGTGACATTATATCAACCTGTTACAAGGGAGATCCGTTGTCCAAAACCGAAGCGTGTCGTCTTCGCAGGATTTGATGTCGCTGCTCCGCACATCAGCGATGTTTTTTTCTTGCGGCGAATGGAGCACAGTTCAAGTTAACAGAAAAATAAAAAAATTAATTTGTAGACGATTAATTTCATTGTATTTCAGCTTTATTCTAATACTAAAAGTTAACACAGAGCCAAATGGTACAAGTAACAAATTTCTTTCAATACCTACACTTTAGAAGTGCGCACTAGCCAAACCCAAATTCAGATGTCGGCTCTATACGCATATTGTGAAAAATTCTTACATTAGACGTAACTGCGAAGACGTGAGATCAAGGATGGTGAACATGATCTTAAATACAGGATATGGAATTTTCAAATTGTAAAGAAGGAAATTAAGTAGCTGTGCAAAACTACATTCGGGATTTGATGTTATCGAAATTAACTTAGTACATAAAACATGATATTTTTCTAAGCACCTAATTTCACGGATAAAACTCATCCTAGCTAACGCAAGTCACTTTCATTGCTACGCGTATTGTAATACTGATATTTTTCCTTGATAAAGGGGGCGAGTTCCTTCCTTTCCATATTGCAACTACATGCCGTAGACTCTTCAAATGCAGTAAATAATCTAGCTCCACTAAAACTGTCATTTGCATGAACATAAAACAAGTAAATATTTTCTGTCCTAGTACCTTTAATTATTTAACTCAGTAATGATACTCGTACGAATAACTAAGCTGCATTAGTAACATCTGAAAAACAAATTGAGTTCTCGCTCATAATGCGATTTAGGGAACATTGTTACCTCCATATTAAATTACATTTAGCAATTAACGCTTTGAAATACGAAACTTCAAGGATAGTTTTATAGAATCTGAGAACAATAAAAATATTGAATCGCGTAGCCCCAAATTATAGAGAGGCCTATTGCCTATGAATCAGGCGAATAGAATTGCCTGGAGTAGCAACCAAACTCACACATCGTCAGTTTCTAGTGCATTGCGACGACCGTCCTAACATGAATGCTCTGCTTTAATCCTATGATCACAAGTGACCAGTATACCGAACTGCATAGCGGTGCTGGTGTTCGCAGGGTTAAATGAAGCGTTAGACCAAAAAACGCAAGTGTTCAGCACTCCTAATGACTGCATTTTGTACAGGAAAAAAATATTTCGGTAAACGGACTAACTTAAGCCGGTCTTCAAGCAATTATTTTCGGCAATAGTAACGTCTCTACTTTAAAATATTCTGACAACTAACTTGAGGTTGACCAACGTTGCAGTCATTTGACATAAAATTCATGAAGTAAAATTGACCCTATGAAGAAAAGAAATAATATTTTTGATCACTTTACATGTTACAGGAAATACTTTGGGAGCATTCAGACATAGACAGGATGCTGACCATCCTTATCATCACTCGCTTGGCTAGAGGCGCCACCTGCTCCCATCGAGCCACCCCCACTACTACTCCCAGCACCAACAACACCCCCCGTGCTAGGCGTGCTGTCGAAAAATCGCCTGAAAGTGAACTCCAAGAAGCCATGGTACGGCTGATTAGTGTTGAGCCAGTCATTGTCAGAGTCATTTTCACTGCGCAAACGGTCTGGCTCGATTGGGTCGAAATTAGAGGTGTCGGTCGGGTGTTTGATCTCAGGTATATATAAGGCCTGTTGTTTGCGCAGCCCAGCGTCGAAGTCTACCTCGGCGAAGAAACCATGGTTTTTAATTTCTTGAGCGTTGCGTCCCAGTCTCTTTTCCGGGCTGGTTAGCAGGCGCAAAATCAGGTCTTTGGCTTCGGGAGACATACTCGCTTGTTTTGGGATGCGCAAGCAAGACTCCCAGTTCAGCACCTGCACGAGGTAAGGAGCAACTGTTTACTTCTACACGTAAAATCATTTCGATTTTTCAATAACGCGTTCAACCAAATCCACCAATACTCGATCACGCCACTTAGTTCAGATATGAACCTATGCTGTAAAAATCAAACTTCTACCGCCATCTTTGATGCCTCTCTACGTACAAGGTGTGTTGAAGGATTCATAATTTTCCGGCAGTTGATATACAAAGCTAGGGAGGTGTGAAAGCGGACGTACGCAGGCAAGCCTATTACTGGTACCTAAATCTTTCCTGTTGGCTGATGAGGCAGGAGCTAAATTGAGCGTCATCAAATGTTCATTTTCAACTAAATGACAGGAATACTTTCTTTCCAAGGTTGAATCAATAGCTAAACCTTCTACTTCACAATTCCACATAAATACGCTCAGTCAAATTTGGTGTAGTGAAATACCTCTTTTATAAATCTTTTTAGATGATCACTTATCAGAGTATGGATTGTGCAACGAAATAAGACTAATAAATTCGAAATAAGACTAATTTTTCCCTTTACTTAAAGGGCGTGACCCGAAGTAGTTCGTTGATGCAAATGCATTGTTTTTCTCTAACTTCGTGGTAAGGGGAAAAAACATCTGAAGGAGAACGTTAAGCTACACACCTTATACTGCGTTTCTGCAGGAGTGTTGGCCAGAAACGGAGGCTGACCCACAAGCATTTCATAAAGGATGACTCCGGCGCTCCACCAATCACAGAGCTGGGAGTATCCCTTGCGGTCGAGCACCTCGGGAGCGATGTAGTTGGGCGTGCCCACAAGGGAGTGTGCCAAACACCGTAAGTGTTGTCTGCGTCGCCGCCGCTCCAAAGGTTTCAAATCATTACACCGACACACGAGGTCGTTATCGCCGCATGGGTCCATCGACTCTTGCCGCGAGTGTTCTCCTGCGAACAAACACGAGTCAGTCAAGCGTTATGTGGGCTTCAGATATACTTGTGATTTCAAAGTTGGCAGGGGGACATTAGTTGTTGAATTGAAACCATGAACTGAGCTTATAAATCTATACCATTGCGATTACACAAAAAAATTGTGAAACGTTGAATAAAATTCAGAGGAATCACGAGATCGCAAAGAATATAAGCTATAAGCTTGTTTTGTTAATGATGCACCTCCTTCGTTTACAACAACTAAGAGATCTAAGTCTGGTCGAGCTTATTGGTGGTCAGTATGTGTTAGCCCCACATCCCCACCAAAATTAAATATTTATGAAGATACAAACAAAAATGTTGATCAAAGAACTTGTTATAGCAAACCATAAGAAGAAATGCAGCACGTGATAAGTGATACACTAACCCTTTTATCCAAATGAAGTTGTAGTAACACCTTCAGGATGCCGTCAATAGCAATATTTTAGTTAATTCACATCTACGAGACAGAAAAACTGATTTTCAAATGAACTAATTACGAATTTAATGACTTGTAAATATAATTAACGTTCGAAAATTTTCAGACAATTCCCGCAAACAGTGACTTCAATCGACAGCTAGATCTTCGAAGGTTCACTTGGTACAAGTCTCTGGATTGAGCAAGGACCCGAACGTAAAAACAATAATATTGGGTGGTAATAAACAAGTTACACTACCTATGTACGGACTCGAACTCATTCATGTAAAATTTTGAGGTCCCATCTACAAATAACAATTATCCCTAAAAACTGAGGGTAGCAAGACAAGGGTGAATATTCTAAAATTGTGAAATTTGTCCGAACGAAACCTCGTTTTTACGGAGAGAGTGAATCGTGAAACCAGAAAAAACAGCACCCAGAACTGTGTAACGCAATATAAAAGGTTCTCATAGTTAGGAGTTTTTATATAAAATAAAGAAACGCTCTTCAGACAGGACGGTAGATCTGATTCAACAGAGACTGCAGTAAGGCCAAAAGTATTAGTATACTTCTGCTCGCTTAGAAAATTGCACCGTAATAAAGCGGGTGAATTCCTCCTCGGTTCCCCTGAGTTAGCGCAGCAGTTTGGAGGTTGTATGTAAAACGTATAAAATATTTTACATGCAGCGACCCAATAAAAAATGTACCCAATAAAATATTCACAACCTCACCCCAGCAACATACCTCTCAGCTATCAAGAAGGCTCTGCACTGCTGCAATATCAATAGAGCTTTACCCAATGTGCCATCACACATCTGGTCCGACAGTGAGGGCTCACCTTTTCTTTGATAATATCGAGAGTTGTGGGTCCAGCGGAAGCCGGTGCAGAGACCAAAGTCGGTCAGTTTGATGTGACCGTCTCTGTCTATGAGGATGTTGTCCGGTTTAATGTCCCGGTGAATGAAGCCCATCTTGTGCACGCTCTCAATGGCGCAAACGAGCTCCGCAATATAAAACCTGGTACAGAGTGCAACTGAATTAAGTTTTGTACTTCACAATACGTACTGAACACTTACACATTAAATGAAGACCTTCAAGCTTTCTTCGAAAATCTTTGTTGTAATGCGTTACACTGATTTACTTTGTTTTAAAAATCAAAATACAAATTATTGCCATGTGTGATAGATAATAAATAAAAAAACATAGCAGTAGCAAGTACATGAAAAAAGCTCATCAAAATGAATTAGAAATATAAGCTTCGGATCTCCAGAGAACATTAAAAAACCAATCTATATTTTTAACAGGATTTGAGAAGCAGTCGATCTGGTACTAAGTAGCACTACAAGGGTTAAATGATGAATGATAGAGCAACTGATAAAACTGGTCACAGGCTCTGACGCGGTACTCACCTAGCTAGCGGCTCCTTGAAAATGCCAAACTTGATGAGGAGGGACATGAGGTCGCCGCCAGGGATATAGTCCATTATTAAATAAAGATTGTCGCTATCCTGGAAACAGAAAAACGTGTAAGTTGAAAGCTAAAGCCGGTTTTAATTATCCCCACAGTAAAAAAAGAACTTATAATGCAGAGGGCAAATGACATAATTAACAATGATAGATTTTATGCACGACATACAGAACATGACAGATACGATTCGTTTAGTTTGACATTGCTGTTGAATGCCTCGCAATACAGAGGTAGTAGTGGTATGCCATTAAAAAAATACGTTTGTGAGAGAAGCGCAATTTAATACGAAGTTTGTGAAGTTTCAATAGCCAAGTTTGACTAAAGCTAAATATACAAGGTAAAAGAATAAGATCAACAACGTACTCAAATTAGTTCGAAATTTGAAATGAGGTATTCAGAGCGACAATAGTTCAGCACTGCGCTTAATACTTTTACAATTCTCATGATAATGATCTCATTGTTGAGTACTTTGCACTTTATTTTACTATGGCTATTAAGCACGCCAGTACAACTTTACCTCAGTGAAATGACAAGTGTAGAAGCTACGCTATTATATATTCAATATCAATTATCCACCATAAAAGATAAACTAGTGATGAACAAAACAATAACCGTGAAATAAAAAACCTATTCGGTCTGAATATATACTTGCCTGGAAGGAATAATAAAGCTTGACGACCCAGTCATTGTCGGACTCGGCGAGAATGTCGCGTTCCGCTTTGACGTGGGCCACTTGGTTGCGCTTGATCACGTCCGACTTCCGAAGTGTCTTCATGGCGTACAGTTTGGAGCCGTCGTACTTGCGTACCAGCGCTACCTCTCCGAACGCGCCCACACCTGAACAAGCACATCCATAATTCTATTGAACCACATGGCAGGTTGCGGCACAGCAATTATTGCTAATTTGCTCACTGCTTTGAGGTTGCCTAGTTCAACGACGAAGAAGCATGAAGGAACAAAATTTTACCGAGGTATTTATAAGGTAGGCGAAAGAATTCTTTAAGGTTCAAGTATAAAACCAGAGCCAAAAACGGACGAAATTTTTTTCGATTACTTCGTAAATAATACGCGTCGTAACTGATTAACGATGCTCTGAGTAAAGCTTCAAGTCACAAAAATGTAGCAAATTATAGAACGTTTTTAAGCACAAATGCACCAAATTAAAATCAATTAACTCATTTCAAAAATTAAACTAATTCAGGAAAGTTTTTACTTTAGGTTAAAAATGTAATCCAGAATACTTACCAATTGTTTTTAAATGATGAAACATCGATTTCTTCATTTTGGCTCTTTTCAATCGAATAAAATTGGATTCTTTTTGACAGAGAACTTTCCTCATTTCGTTCTGATCTTTGCTTGATAAGCCAATCTTTTTCATCTCCTTTTCTAGCTGCATCTCTCTGTGCTTTCTCTGCTCGACACTCTTAATGACATTCTCGACGTGCTGCTCCATGTAGAACTTGTACGCCTCGGGAGAGTATTTGATCTTGGGTTCCGAGTGGGAGCCATCTTGGTCTTGAGAAGATTTCTTCTTCCTCTCAGGGATGGGGGACTGATGCATCGTCTTGTGGTGATGTGAAGAGGCCGACGGTGGCGGAGGTGGTGGCATAGAGGCAGAGCTAGAAGAAGTGACTGTGGTGGTCGCCGAAATAGCGCCCATGTGAAGACTACTCTTAATATTATTGCTGTTAATATTGGCACTAGTGGTGGAATGGGGCTGGGCTATAGAGCCCAAGCTTGAGGGAGGAGGAGGTGGGGCAAGCATTCCTCTTACAGCTGATTGACTACTCGAAGAATATCCGGACTCGAGAGTCATGTCTGACTGAGTTGAGGGAGACGAAGTGGCGGTTGAAAGACAGGACACAGGAGACGGAGAGAGCGCGTGTGTGTCATGAGACGTCACAGAAGACACAGGCGAGGCAGAGCGCGGCGACGCTGTGCTGGGGGTGTCTGCCATCACTCGACTGAGTCGGCTGCCGATTACACTCACGGAGGTTCCCACCACTCCATCACACTCACTGTAATTATCTGGCAGGTTGCCTCCATTGCCACCAGTCTCGCTCAAGGTATCGATGGGAATACACGCTAAGGGGGTAGACGAGAGGTCAAGTTCTTGCACGGGATTTTCCTGGACAGGTATTGACGTGAGAGCGGGACTGGCGCAACCTCGCCCGTAGGGCGCAGGACTAGTTGAGCCCCGGGGATAGGGGCCACGTTGGGTCGAGTATGATGTGTTATTGTACGCTCTCGCTGCTGCAGCTTTGGCCTGCATGGTCGAGTGGTAGCTGGGAGGGTCAAATTGCGGCACGGCGGCCTCCAAAGACTGCACTGGAGGTGTGACGGGACTAGGGGACGACGACGGGGAAGCGAGGGGGTACGGGGACGGGGGCAGAACGAAGGGCGACGCTGACGATGAGGAAGGGAGTGTGTAGGGGGAAGAGGTGGGTAAGGTTAGAGGAGAAGCAGGTGGGAGAGTATAAGGCGACGAGGTTGGGGGAAGCGTATACGGAGACGCTGAGGTATTGGACGGAGTGGGAGTATAAGGAGGTGGTGGAGGAGGAGTGGCCGCTGCAGACGGAGTTATAGTAGATGCAGAAGACGAGGACGACAGCGACGCCCCTGTGTAATGCGCAAATTGCTGCTGCTGCGTCATGGTGGTGGTGGTTACTGCAGGATTTGCAGCAGGAGGCGGAGGGGAAGGAGGCGCAACGGCAGTCTGCAGGATCGGCTTCTGGACCTGCGTGCTGCGGACGCTCTGCATGATAACTGGGGTGGGGGTCTTGGCCTGCCTCGCTGTCTGCCCGTAAGACGACTGCTGCTGGTGCTGTATTTGAGGGGGCATGAGAGCCACGGCCATAGCCCCTGCCCCTAGAGAGCCCCCGGCCGTGAGAGGGGGTGGCGTGGGACCCAGCGATGCCACACCTGACGCAGGACTAGAGCGGTCAACAGCCGGACTCTGCCTAGATGGGTACGGAGGAGGCGGCACCTGTTGGCAGCACATGTACTTCATTAGTGGCGGCGAGGCTTGGTACAGTGCAGCACTAGAGACTAGAAGCAGCTGCTACCAAATGTGTCCTTTACTTCAAAGTAAAAACAAAAACAAAAAATAGGATTCACCGATATATCACGTACTTCAGTGTTGCAGTGATACTGGCGCATAAAGTACCTACTGTTGTTGGTTATGCTTTACGTACTTTGAAATCAGTTAGGTTATGAAAGCGCAACGGAATAAACGGGCGGGAAAATCAGCACTGGTATACGATAAAAATACTTGGCAAATATGAAAACTTGTGAGTCCAGTTCTAACCGGTCTATGGATGAATTTCAAATTAATTTCACTACTTCGATATGAACACATCAGGTCAATTCAATAGCTTATTCAATGAATAGTAGCTTACCTTGAGTGGCTTGCCCTGAGTAGGGTACGGTGGAGGTGGGCCCATCACCCCCACACTGGGGGCCGCGCTGTGAGGCACTACAACAGGCCTGCCGGGGCCAGCCGCACTCACATTAACATAGTTGGGCCCCACCGACTTCGGCCCCTTGCCGGGTCCGGGGGACATGCGCGACAACAGCGGCGGCATTTGAGGCGGGGGAGACGAGGCGGAGGAAGTCTGATGGTGAGAGGGG